>OZ025252.1:24712626-24807453 GCA_964019135.1 Arenicola marina
TGTTTTGTGCCCCCCCCCCCACACACACACATCTCACCGTGAGAGAGACATGATATGAGTAATATGTGAGCTATTATAGAAAATCCTGTCGAAAAAACTGTGACAATGACAAGTAATGGATAAGTCAAGGAAAATTGGTATTTAAAAAAAAAGAAATTGGAAAGTGGCTTTGTGGGGTTAAAAACTCATGAAAAAATTCTGGAATTCTATCCTACTCCCTCCATTTCTCGCAACTCCTACTTTCTTTTTAGTGCAGGTTTAGTGCCCCGATTTTGTCTGACAGTTCTTCGCTTTGCAAAAATCCTGAATTTGTCATGGAAGAAATTAAAATTTTGTTATCAGATTTGTGTGGGAACCCTGAATGATTGATTTCGTGGTGTGTGACATGTTATGTGTAAGTTCCGGTTGTTTGTTTCAGTTCAAGCACGGGGCGAGTGGTGGGATGCAGGTGTGGATAGCCATACAGGAGGACGGGGTGTCTCTGCTCGACTTCACATCCATGGTGAGTCAGTCAAATACAGCCGCTGGCAATCCCAACCAAATCCACGTGGCATCACTCTGCTTGTTTTACTCTATTATTCCGCTCATATTTTCGCTTGTCTTACGTGTGCCAGTATCAGTGGGGACTCAGTAGGCCGATCCAGGCTCCGACACTAAGCCCCGCCCACGCTTGAGTCCTTTTCCCTTTTTTCATGAGTACGAAATTGACAATCAGCCGATGGTAGGCACAAGTGAGAAGTACTCATCTGTGAAACTGACAACAAAGTGACATGCTGCTTTGTTCCGTCCGACTTGTTGGTCAGACATAACGCACGTCGAAGACCTTTTTTCACCACATGATTGGATAGAAGCAACAGTGACGTTAGTGAATGATTGACAGCCTGGATCGGTCTATTGGACATCCTAACTTGATGATCCACCAGTCAGTGTGCATTTTGTTGTTTTGTTGTCCAGAGTATACCTTGCAATTGAAGCCAAAGTTGTGGCTTTGGTTGCGCTATTACAGCTCTTGAGACCTGTACGATTGCGTTATGACGCGTCACCCTATACGGTTGCTTGGTCTTCCTCTGCGGTTTGCTTCGTCAACGGTTGCATCATGATAAAATCCCTCCCTGCCTGCCCGATACACCCAAAACACGAGACTGCCACCAATGAGGCAGTAACTGCCGAGCGGACCACTAGATGGAGCCACCGGATTCCGTCGGTGCCCGCAATTGACTATTCGGTGACACGCGTCCATTGCTGTCGCATCAGGTTATGCAACTTTAATGGCCCTAGATTGTCCTTTGTGTAATAGGATCGTGACAGCGTCGTTTCGCGGGGTGACTTGCTACGCACCCTCAAATAGCGGCATCACCCACTGCAAACCACTTTCAGAACGAGCAATATAGATTTGTGTTGGGTACTTTCATCCTCAGATAGATAGAAGATAGCCTACTGAGAGATTTACCTCAACTCGCACAAAGCTATTTTGTCGTCTCTGCTTCTAAGGAGACAATTTCGGCTGCCAAAGAAAAAAAAAACTCACGACAATAAATAACGCTGTGAACTTTTCACGATGGAAAGCAGATAATTGAGGCGATGGGTACCATCAATCGATTTACATCAACATTGCATGGCTATTTATTATACATATCGAAAAAAATCGACAAAACACGAAAGCGGTGTATTGCTATATTGGCGTCCGTTCGAAAACACAAAATGAGTTCCTGTCAATAAAAGAAGGGAGAAACCACCTGCCATTCAGGCGGCAAATCAAATGCCCCTTGCGTGTTTGATTTCGCCTGTCTCCTATTTATTCCATGACACCGTCGGCTGTGCATTATGTCGATTGGTATAATAACTGATGCGGTGGGTTGCGGCTCTCCATTATCCGCGTCCTGCTGTTATATGGTTTGTGAAGAATAGGTTGTAACAAAGGGCAAAACACGGCGGCGACCAGACCTACAAATGTAGTGTACTGGATGTGTCTGCGTAAGTGAGCGACTTGAGGGTGGATGGGGAAGGGAGGCGGGTGTTGGTGGTGGCGGGGGCGGGGGGTGGGGGGAGGGGAGGCTGTATCGGGCTGTTGACGACAGATAGACTGTCAGCTTTTTACTAATTACCGCCTCTGGCTATGAACACCGCACGCCTGATAGGGCGACGGGGTTTAATTTTTTTTTTTTTACTTGTCTCTTCATGAGGATCCAACTATCATGTCGTCCTACATTCGTCAGCGCCAAGCCTTGTAGCATGAAATGAATCGGTGCCTCATGCCGCGTTGGTGCAGTCAAGGCTTGAACTAACTGGGTCGAGGAACCTCTCGGGGGGTAATGAAGGATGAATTAATGAAACATGCCCCAGACTAGCTGCCCGCGCCCGGATTCGAACCCAGGACCGCTTGATCTGCGTCCTAGTCCGTGCGCTAGCCACTACACCAGGGAGGCCCCGTGAGTGCCTGAAGTAATGCTATCTTGTGGCGTGGCGGTATTAATAATGGGTTAATAATTATTCCGCCTGCCCGCCCCTTACTTTGGGATTAAACGGGTTAATATTCCGCCTGCCCGCCCCTTACGTCGGGATTAAATGGGTTAATATTCCGCCTGCCCGCCCCTTACTTCGGGATTAAACGGGTTAGTTATTCCGCCTGCCCGCCCCTTACGTCGGGATTAAACGGGTTAATATTCCGCCTGCCCGCCCCTTGCGGTGGGATTGAACGGGTTAATTAGCCGGGCACGATGTAGATGTCCTATATAAGTGAAGATGGAGGCCGCGAGCTTTCGATCGAGAATCCTCCTCTGAACGTCTGCCTCTGTACTCGTCTGTCTGTCTAACGAGGCGAGGTGCGTCTGGGAACTGCTCATGTCAATTTCAGCTCATCATGAGTAGTCTTTAGCACGTCCCTTCCGCCATCCAGCTCCTTCCGGTGTGACGTAACTCCCCCCCCCCCCCGCCCACGCACACTGCCCCACCGTCGGGTCGTTCCAGGGTCAGCCAGTCGGTCTCAAGGTGGTTGGTATCAATACTTGCTATAGTACCTACCCTCATCGCCTTCTGCTCGTCACCCCCGCCTGGCCTAACTTAACCAATGTCCGCGGGGGGTGTGTGTGTGGTGTATCTGAGGTGTTCATCGATCCAATCCCGGTTCATCCAGCTAGACACGTCTGCTCACGGGCCCACCCACTCGCTCGCTACTACTTATGCCTTGTATCGGCTCATTTCGTCCCTTCTCCGGCGTTATTTGATCTGCGGGGCAACAGTGTCTTTCCGCCGGGTCCTCGAGGGCGTGAGATAAACTGGCTGATAGATAGGCTGATAAATGATGTCGTTTGTCGACCGCTCGAATCGATCGTTCTTCTCTTTACTGAGCTGATTCGTGGGGTAATCGGGTTGATCAGTGAAGAGGGGCCGGCGGGTCGGGGTGGGGGGGGGGGGGGGAAGGGAGGGGGTAAAGGGTGTGGGATCCCTGATGGTGAGGGAGGTGTGTGGGAGGGAGGGCGGATGAGGGGGGTTAGGGTTTGGGTATTTGGTCAGCCTGTTGACTAACTACGATAGTATTGGAAACAAAGAGACCCAAGGAAGGACATCAGAATGATATTAAAAAGAATAAAGAATTAAAACCTTACGTCAAGGTCACTTCGAAAATTCCCTTTTAGGTCATTCTTCCATGTTAGGGCCATCGTTTCATCATAGCTCACGCATTACTCATGCCTTGCAGTTAATACACTACCACCTTTCGTGGGTTCTAAAACGGAAGACGGACCAATCTATATGGTTATCATCATGTGAACACTACCAGAACTCGTTAAACACCATCCTGTTGCATTACGTGTTTGATTGAGCAGATTTAAATGGTATATTTCCCTATTGAAAAGCGCTATTTGTACGCAGGGGTCTCCTGGATTGTGGCAGAGAGGAAAGTAATGATGCTTCAAATGTCATCAAATCGCTGCACTTTGTGCCGCTGGGTGGCGCTGGTTAATTGCATTAAAGTCTGGTTTGCGGGGGGCGTCAGGCGGCAGAGACTTGTCGATGGGCGGACCGTGGAGAGAGGCGCTGAAAGAGCCAAGTGTAATCAGCTAACAAAGATTGTAAACGTTGGCGGCCCGGGGTGGGGAGGGGGGTGTGATGGGTAGGGGGCGGGGGCGGGGGCGGGGGCGGAGGCGGAGGACGCCAGTGTCTGTGTGTCCAGAGCGAGGCGACCGGAGGGAATAAGGAAGAGAGTGAGGAGTGGGCCGGGTGTGACTTCACGGGGCTTATGTGGGTCAAAAAAAAAGGCGAAGTGGCCATCTCGCCATCCAGCCTCTACCCCGCCTATTACCCTCCCCCCCCCCCCCCCTCGGCCAGCCCCCCGCCCCCGAGCCCCACAGCTATCAAACCCGTGCGCCAGCCCAGCCCGCCTGCCCGGATCACTAGTGATCCTCATTACCAGGATAGCGGTCACCCCGCCTCTTCAATGAGGCAGGGTGGGAGTAGTTGTAGGGCTGGAGTGGGGGGGAGGGGGGGTGGTGGGGGGGGAGTGGCGTCGGAGGCGGCGTCCCCCCCACCTCCAGTGGTGTCATTATCTTCCACAGACTGTCGCCGGTCTGCCTGCCTGCCTGCCTGCCGACTGGATCACTGCGAGACGGAGGACGCTAGGGTGGGGGAGGGGGAGGCAGATGGGGGGGGGGGGGGGCAGGGGATGCGGATTAGCCCGGGGAGTAAGGGGGTAGTATTACAGGCTTGTGGGAGGGGCCAGTCGTCGGCCAGGTTGAATACGGTGTCCCATGAGATCGCGTCGGCGTCGACGGGGTGGTTGGCTTAACTCCCTCTCTCCCTCCCTGCTCTTCCGCACCACCACTACACATCGCTAGCCCCTCTCCACCGAACTCACCCCCCATCCTCCACCCCCTCACCCCCCATCCTCCACCCCCGGGCCGTCCGCCCCCTACTTGTGGGTTCCGTTTTGCCTCCTCGGCCTGGCGCCTGCTGAGGCGCCCTCTAGCAGCCGGTGTGTCCGCTGTTTCCCCGGGAACGCCACTTGCTGGTAAGACTGCTCGACCCCCCCTCGACTCCCCCCCCCCCACACCCCCACCCTCGCCTGCTCGCCCTGCTGGTTGTCTGTCTGTCCCCAGTTGTCATCGGGGCAGGGAGGACACGCGTGTTGCGAGACACAGAGGGCTGGCGATGGTTGTGAGACGGATAATTAACGACAGCGTGAGTGGGGAGAGTGGAGCAGACGGCCGGGGGTGGGGCGGGAGAGTATGTGTAAATGGAGGTGGGTGAGCGTGGGTTGATGTGTGTGTGGAGGGGGGTGGGAGTGGTGGTTGTGGATGGATGGATGGACACTAGTGGCGGGTTATACAGGATTGAGGGTGGGGTTACTATGGCAAATAATTGCCAGCGGGCGGGTTCCAACATCTGCTGGCGATAGAGCATTGACGCCGATGGAGGGTTGACATTGAGTGAGCGATAAAAGAGGGGCTGCGATGCCACGTGTTTAATGCCAGCTTGGGGAAAATAAAGATTTGTATTCCAGCGATCTGGGTTCCCCCTACAGTCTGCGCCCATGTGTCATATAAATGGCACTGAATTTCTTGACCACTGGCTGTAATGCTGAGTTCAAGGGATCAATGATCCCGACATATGGCTGTCACTATAGTCACCGGGATCCGTCACTGGCCATAGAATCCGGATAACAAAAAATATTGCCCTGAGATCCGAATATTGAGCTATGTATTCCCCATCTCAGGCGCCGATCCAGGGAGGGGGGTCCAGGGGGTTCAGGGCATCCGAATCTCTCCTCCTTCCCCCGTCCCTTTTTTGAGCGAAGATGCCCTTTTTCACTAGTAACGGTGTGCCGTGTGGACCCCCGATATTATTTTGTGATGTCGTAGATATTCCAAAGTCTTCCCTGCCTGCAGCTGGAATCTTTATTGGGGCTAGAGCTCTGCCAGTAGTATTGGTAGCTGGATCTATGTCAAGTCGCCAGAGTCCTAACCTCGAGCTGTGGGGTCTGGCATTCTGGATCCTGATGCATGAGGTGTTTCTGGAGTTTGAGCTTGGTGACATTGAACGGCAGGATTAAACGGGTTAATATTCGGCCTGCCCGCCCCTTACGGCGGGATAAAACGGGTTAATCAGGTGTTATTCAACTGAGACTTCTCAAAAAGTGTAGCCCTTTCCCACACGATATATGATAGCATATGCAGATTAGTGACACATTGGTGCGTATGAGCTTCATTATAAATCATCGATTCCTATTCCAACCTGAATCAACACCATCAATCGACCGATTAGTTTATTTCCGTCTCAAAACACATATCGCTACATTACTGACTTTTGCTGTGACACATTTCGACCGCCAAAACTTACGTTTGCATTGATATTTCGCCGTCATTGTGACGTAGAATCCTCTATTATTGAGCGGCTGTTACAAACCCTAAAGGCTACGAATCCTCGCTTTGCTGACGCAAGAGCCACTTCATAAATAAATAGTTTTACACACCCCTACTGGCCCTAGTGATAGCCTGGTCTAGTTTACTAGTTCATGTGTGCATATTGCCCCGCTTTAACCTTCATGTGTGGCACAAAGGCACCCTAAAACACAACGTTTTCTTTATTTTGCTTGTGTATAGCACCGTATAGCCACAGGTGTTGTGCGTACCCGTTAAACCACTAACCAATCAATTACAGTTCATCATATGTTGTTGTTTGTTCGGTTTGAATAACTGTCTGAATGGCATATGCCATGGCATCGGCCATTAAGAAAAAAACGCCGCAAAACAATATGTGGGTGATGCGTCACACACGTCAACACTTCTACAGTTGCTGCCTGGCAACTATAGACGTGTTGTTGTGGGTAACGGACAGAACCCAGCGGAGAGTTGTCGATGGTTGGTTGGTTATTCAGTTGGTTATTTAAATGTGAAACTGAAGGGAGGGTGGAGCCATGTCCCTGGGGGTAACCCCCTACTCTTTGCGAAGAAATACATGGGATCTTTATCCTGCGACCACACAGACATGGCCACAGCAGGGCTCGAACCACCGACCCACGTGCCGTTAGGCTCTCAGGTGACCAGAGCACTCAAGGCGAGCGCTCTAGCCCACTGAGCTGTCGCGCCGGCCCCCAGTTGTCGATGGAGCTGTTCGTAGGCCAGCCAAGTCCGGTAGGGCGATTCCGGGGTTCGAACCTCACCAATGCAAATGAGTTTGTGCATGCAGTGTATAGACTTTTCGTCGAGGTGTGGGATGGCGGGTTACACCATGCTGTAAATATGGTTCTTCGTCGTGATATGGTATAACTGGTTATATCGCTGTAACCACTTTATGAATAGATAATAGGTGAAAACAGTAATGTCTTTGTGTGTAGAAGAAGCTAACCCTCGGGGCAGATTGGTTGAGATGGGGGTGGAGTGACGGGGTAGCTTGTAGATGGGGTGGGGGGGGGGCATTGGTGGGGATGGCGTGAGGGGGTAGCGTGTAGGTGGGGGGGGGGGGTATTGCTGTAGCGTTAGGGTGAGGGGAGCGGTGTGTGTGGCATGGTGTGATACGAGAGGGGGTGGGTGGAGGGGTAAGGCGTGTATGGTGGGGGGGGGGCATTGCTGTAGCGTTGGGGTGAAGGGAGCGGTGTGTGTGGCATGGTGTGATACGAGAGGGGGTGGGGGGGGGTGTCATCAGGCACGTGATGTCATCCACGTCGCGGTTTACGAGATAGGATCTCGGTGAAACAAACATTCCTCCAGCTATTAAATCGCGCCGAAACTGACCACCTGAAACCTACGCGGCGTGTGAGGACGTGATGGCCGTCAGGGGTCCAGCTGGTGTCACGTGTGATGTACGGTCTTCACTTGTCACACTCAAAGGTGGCCGCAGGCGGGGACGAGGAGGAGGCAGGAGGCTGGGGGGGGGGCGGCGGGAGTATGCATATTTCAGTAACTGTTGTCACTTAGCGGAGCATATAGAATGTGTGGTGTGTGCGGGTCTTGAGGTGGGGGGGGGACGCTTTGGGGGTAGGGGAGGGGTTGGGAGGATGGAGGGTGTTGATAGCATATTTCAGTAAATAGGCTATATAAAAAGCGTTGCGGATGAGTCGGAGCGAAGGGGGGGGGGGTGATGAACAAAGAGCGGTGTGGAGTCCCGCTTTGTGAAGACAACTCTGTGCGTGTCATGTTGTCGACAACCTGATGTCGCCACCCGAGCTCCTGTCCTCTGATGTCACCGGGTGACCCCAAGGTTAATGTTCGTGCGTTTCGCCACAGCCTACTATTTGTATGGGGACTGGGTCTCTAACATCTTCCATGTCATTTCTCTCGATCATGGTGCAAAAAGCTTAGGCGTGATTAATTACTACGTCAGCTACGTCAACTGAAACAAGAAGCATACATAGGTTAACATGGTTGGCTGATTGATTTGTTTAAGTGGGACGCCTAACTCGCCCATTCATTGTGTCCCCGTATTACGAATGTTGGGGTGCGCGGGCAAGCTATTTATATGTATTTGGTTATAATCTTGGATAGAATCCTTTGCTGATGTTATTTTCGTAACTTTCGTGCAGTGCTGGATCCAATCGTACTAACCGGGAGCCTCCATAGCTACGGAAGCCCAGTGGGAGCCATGCAACTTTGTTTAATATGTTACGTGATTTTTGTGTTTACAATTATAATTTGCTTACACCGGGTGTAAAATCTCCACACGGAGAAGGAAATCCTCACACCGGGTTTAAATTGTAAAAAAAAAATTGAAAACGTAACGTATTAAAAACTTGCATGGCCCCAATGGGCTTCCATACCTAGATCAGTTGGTAAGCAGCCTGAGCTGCAAATCCACAGGTCATGGGTTCGAACCCTGGAACCTGCATCTGGGGCCTTATTCACTCACTTGTGCCCGGGAGGCTTCGAGGAGGCCCAGTGTTGCCTTGATGTGCACAAAGCGGCCTGAAACACCAACATGTCATTTCATTTCCCATGGTGCTCACAAGATAATTTGCACCAACGTTTACGCCGACATCTGTAATGGGAAGAGTCCACGCTCCGACACTAAGCCCTGCCCACGGTTGAGTCTATTTTCTTTAGTCGTGAGTATGAAATTGACAACCATAGCGGATGTTAGGTACAAGTGAGAAGTAATTATCTCCGAAACTGACAACACAGTGACATGCTGTTTTGTTTGTCCGACTTGTTTGTCCGACCTAACGCACGCGGAAGAGCTTTTTGCGGCACATGATTGGATAAAAGCAGCAGTGACGTCAGTGAATGAATGACAGCCTGGATCGGTGTATTACAATGTTCCGACCAATGTACCTGAAACTCCGCTATGTATCTAAGCTCTCTATCTAATCTAAGTATGGTGTAGTAGTATAAATTTCTCCCTTATCGTAACCTGGCCCATTACTCTACCCGCAAGTACCTCAGCTCTGTATTTGGGGCACCTAGCGGCACGTGGATCGGTGGTTCGAGCCCCGCTGTGGCCATGTCTGTGTGATCGCAGGATAAAATCCCATGTCTTTTTTCGCAAAGAGTAGGGGGTTACCCCCGGAGACGTGGCTCCACTCTCCCTCCCTTCTCCCATTGACGCGATATGACCAAAAGTGGTTAAAACGTCCTTAAATTATACAACCAACCAACCTCATCTCTGTATATTTGGCGCATTGATGTTGTACAGTTCAGGCCTTAGCTTTGGGTCCGAGTCCATGGTTACCGCGTGCGGCGGCTGCCGAGCGCGCGATCATCCAGGCACTGCGGCTTGCAGGCGCACCGACGCCATCCAAACCGCCGGTAATTTACTGTAATTAAGTGATTCATTGAACTCGCCGTGAAGGGTTACGACGCTTTGGGTCACTGTAATTTTTGGTGAGTGGGATGGGGGGAGGGAATAGTGATTGTTGAGGTAGGGGTAGTGCTGAGAGGTGAGGAGGGGCGGGTGTAGGGGGGGGGGTGGCGCTACCCCTTTTACCCCCCCCCCCCCATCGTTTTTGATAGATAATGCCTATTTGCACAGTGGTGAGTCGTGGTGATGGGGGGGGGGGAGCAGGGGCTGAGGGAGTGGGGGGGGAGGGTGGCAGGCGATATAAATTGCGTATCGCAATGGAGGGAATGGACAAGTGGTGTACAGTGTCTACTTATTTATGTCGTCCACGCATATACGGTATCGTCTGACCCCCCCCCCCTCCTCCTCGCCAGCTACCCACTCCCCCCTATATCTCCTCTATCAATGTCTCTCTTTCTCTGTCACTGTCTCTTTTATCTTTTCCAATTTTATTGCTCTCTTGCTGTCTGTCTTTTACTCTCTCCCTCTTCTTCCTCCCTCTTCTTCCTCCCTCTCTCAATTCTCTTTCTGTCTCTTTCTCTCTGTCCCTCTCTCCATGGCTCCCTCCTTCTCTGCTTCTCTCTCCCCTCTCCCGCTCCCCCCTTCTCCTCAACCCCTACCTCTACCCCTACTGCTATTCTATACCACCTCCTCTTCACACCATTCTACGCGCTATTCACTTACAGCTCGCAGTTAGTTTTGGAGGAGCACCCAAAGGTCAAGCCCCAACAATTTTGCCTTTTATAGAAAGGTTAACGCGGGATAAAATAGTGAAGGGGAAAGTCATCGATGTCATCTTACAGGGGATATTACGTAACTCGACAGTCACTCAGATGGTCACTAGCCCCCCCCCCCCCCCCTCTCCCTCTTCACTCCTTCTATACATGACCTTTTGCCGTGTCGCGTTCGTTGTCGACGTGGTTGCTACACACGGTAATGTAGCACGTGTGTTCGGCTGGGGTTTTGGTCTCTCGTTACCAGGTTACCGTGGGCGTACCGGGGGGGGGGGTTGGCTGGGCCATAGACGACAGACACCGGCTCCGTGTAATACCAAGGATCCACGCTCCGGGGTATATATCGAGCCAATATATGCCATGGCGCCATGGTTAGGCCTGGGGAGCCAGGGCTGGGGTGGCTGGGCGGGAGGAGGGGGGCTGGAGCCAGGGCATGGAGGCAGGGGGGGGGGGGGTGGAGGCGAGGTGGTGCGAAAGTACATGTGAGGGTTGAGTGACGGCGGGCGATAGTTGCCTAACCGACAGATTTGCATGGCATTAGGAAGCGGTTGGGAGGGTTTTTTTTTAGCCGAATGGAAGCTCATCTCATCTCATCTCTATCTTTTTTATTTTTTCAAATTTTATTTTGTTATGTTATTTTTGTTATGTTATGTGTGGGTGTGTGTGTGTGTGGCGGCAGTGGCTGGCGCCGTGGACATACGTGCCTCTGGAGTGAAACGCGACACGCGACCGGTCCCCCATTGAAATGGAAGTCAACAGAAACCGGAAGTGAGCTTTAAAGCGGAAGTGTGTTCGATGCCCGCTGCGAGGGAATGACAAAGCGGGTTACGTCCGCGGCGTCGGTAGCTGACCCCTCCCCCCCCCCACCTCCCCGCATCGTCCCCACTTCCTTCCCCACTTCCTTCCCACCACTAAAAAACACTAGGAAAAAAAAAAGGTGCCCATCAATTCCCGGACCCCTATCTGCCTTGGCACACTGGTATGAAGAAAGGTGACCCGTGGGGGGTGGGGGGGTACGTACCCTGGCAAAGGGAAGTGGGAGGGAGGGGCTGGGTGGTGGTGGGGGGAGGGGTATGTCAGCCCCCCCCCCCTACACACACGCAGATGTGTCTGAGGGAGGGAGACATCTGTGTTATATTATAACATACGGGTATTAATATCATAGTAACTGAGTACTTCCGGTGTCTAGTGAGGTCGTATTCACCCAATAAATGGAGGCTGATTATAGTGGGTTTAACCCATGACATATTTCGGAGGAACCAGCTTACCGGTACCAGCTTGCCGGTACCAGCTTGCCGGTACCAGCTTGCCGGTACCAGCTTGCCGGTACCAGCTTGCCGGTACCAGCTTGCCGGTACCAGCTTACCGAGCTTACCGGTACCAGCTTACCGGTACCAGCTTACCGGTACCAGCTTACCGGTACCAGCTTACCGGTACCAGCTTACCGGTACCAGCTTACCGGTACCAGCATACCGGTACCAGAGGACGTTCGATACTTATATACATATATATATAGAAGTGGGCGATAATTGGAGGACCACGTGTTTTTCAGTATATATAGTCCTGGGGTCGTCACTGGGAGCCCTCAGAGCTACCAGGTGGTTCGACGTGAAGCGAGACAAGCCACCGTAACCAGAGCCCTCGGGGCAGGAATCGAACCCACTACCGACTGATCTGGACGGTAGGGTGCGAGTGGCGGGGGACACTATGGTATGCTGATCTATTGGCTGGTGGATGGATTGGTGTGTTCTTCGGTCGATAGATTGGCGTTTGAAGCCACCTTTTTGCACTCATGATAATTAAGCCAGGCCAAGAATCTGTTGTTGGGCTCAATACCAGTGCACTATCAACTGAGCTGCGTGGGTTTCTCACGCCGTAAGCTCGGGGCGGTTGACATGATAATGTTTTTTAGCATTGGTGCCCCGTCATATATATATATGTATATATGGGAACGGTGACAATTATATTGCATGACGTCGTAAAGCAGTTGCGGTTTAGCCTTGCGAAATGGTTTAAGTTTAAATTGCACGTCGGAACGTTTATCAACATGGCGGTACTTACTGAACCCGGCGAAATCGAACTGAAAAACACGTGGTCCCTCAATTATCGCCCGGTGCCACCGCTAGATCATCTCTCGATAGAGGTCGCCACCAAGGAGTGTCTGGACATTTCCTCCGTCCTCATCCTACGCCCACCCTCACTCCCCTAACGCGCCCCGCCCCGCCCCCAGACACAGAGACCCAGTCTACCCCCCCCCCCCTCACCCTCCCCATCACAACCACCACCACCAGTACATCCTCTTTCTATCTCTTTCCGCCTCCTGAACTGCACCTTACAATTCAGTGCACATATTAAAGATTTTCCACTTGTCTGGGGTTCCCACAGGAAATTAACGCAAGAGAGGGGGACTGCGTTGTGTTTTAGACTGCCTGGATGGTCGGTATGGGGTCACTTCTGTTTGCAGGGAAGTGGACGACTGCTGGGGATTTCAGCTGGAAAGCTCACTCTACCAACTGTTCTCTATGTTTGTGTATGGTACCGATTTTTGGGTGAAATAAAAAAGGACTCGATAAATATGCAATTCAATGCGGATGGGGTGGATGACTGGGTGGGAGAACGTGGTGTCGGGTGGTCAAGGCGGGGAGGGGGGGGGGGTGGTAAAGGGGTAAGCATGAATTGTCTTACTTTCGTGATGAGGAACTTTGAATGGCGGTAGGGTTGGGAAGAGTGGTAGGATTGGGAAGAGTGGTAGGATTGGGAAGAGTGGTAGGGTTGGGAAGAGTGGTAGGGTTGGGAAGAGTGGTAGGGTTGGGAAGAGTGGTAGGATTGGGGAGAGTGGTAGGATTGGGAAGAGTGGTAGGGTTGGGAAGAGTGGTAGGGTTGGGAAGAGTTGTAGGGTTGGGGAGAGTGGTAGGGTTGGGAAGAGTGGTAGAGTTGGGAAGAGTGGTAGGATTGGGAAGAGTGGTAAGGTTGGGAAGAGTGGTAGGGTTGGGAAGAGTTGTAGGGTTGGGGAGAGTGGTAGGGTTGGGAAGAGTGGTAGGGTTGGGAAGAGTGGTAGGATTGGGAAGAGTGGTAGGATTGGGAAGAGTGGTAGGTTTGGGAAGAGTGGTAGAGTTGGGAAGAGTGGTAGGATTGGGAAGAGTGGTAGGGTTGGGAAGAGTGGTAGGGTTGGGAAAAGTGGTAGGGTTAGGAAGAGTGGTAGGGTTGGGAAGAGTGGTAGGGTTGGGAAGAGTGGTAGTGTTGGGAAGAGTTGTAGGGTTGGGAAGAGTGGTAGGGTTGGGAAGAGTGGTAGGGTTGGGAAGAGTGGTAGGATTGGGAAGAGTGGTAGGATTGGGAAGAGTGGTAGGGTTGGGAAGAGTGGTAGGGTTGGGAAGAGTTGTAGGGTTGGGGAGAGTGGTAGGGTTGGGAAGAGTGGTAGAGTTGGGAAGAGTGGTAGGATTGGGAAGAGTGGTAAGGTTGGGAAGAGTGGTAGGGTTGGGAAGAGTGGTAGGGTTGGGGAGAGTGGTAGGGTTGGGAAGAGTGGTAGGGTTGGGAAGAGTGGTAGGGTTGGGAAGAGTGGTAGGATTGGGAAGAGTGGTAGGTTTGGGAAGAGTGGTAGGGTTGGGGAGAGTGGTAGGGTTGGGAAGAGTGGTAGGGTTGGGAAGAGTGGTAGGGTTGGGAAGATTGGTAGAATTGGGAAGAGTGGTAGGGTTGGGAAGAGTGGTAGGGTTGGGAAGAGTGGTAGGGTTGGGAAGAGTGGTAGAATTGGGAAGAGTGGTAGGTTTGGGAAGAGTGGTAGGGTTGGGAAGAGTGGTAGGGTTGGGAAGAGTGGTAGGGTTGGGAAGAGTGGTAGGGTTGGGAAGACTGGTAGGTTTGGGAAGAGTGGTAGGGTTGGGAAGAGTGGTAGGGTTGGGAAGAGTGGTAGGGTTGGGAAGAGTGGTAGTGTTGGGAAGAGTGGTAGGGTTGGGAAGAGTTGTAGTGTTGGGAAGAGTGGTAGGGTTGGGAAGAGTGGTAGTGTTGGGAAGAGTGGTAGGTTGGGAAGAGTGGTAGGGCTGGGAAGAGTGGTAGTGTTGGGAAGAGTGGTAGGGTTGGGAAGAGTTGTAGTGTTGGGAAGAGTGGTAGGGTTGGGAAGAGTGGTAGTGTTGGGAAGAGTGGTAGGGTTGGGAAGATTGGTAGAATTGGGAAGAGTGGTAGGGTTGGGAAGAGTGGTAGTGTTGGGAAGAGTGGTAGGGCTGGGAAGAGTGGTAGGGTTGGGAAGAGTGGTAGGGTTGGGAAGAGTGGTAGTGTTGGGAAGAGTGGTAGGGTTGGGAAGAGTGGTAGGGTTGGGAAGAGTTGTAGTGTTGGGAAGAGTGGTAGGGTTGGGAAGAGTGGTAGTGTTGGGAAGAGTGGTAGGTTGGGAAGAGTGGTAGGGCTGGGAAGAGTGGTTGGGTTGGGCAGAGTGGTAGGGTTGGGAAGAGTGGTAGTGTTGAAAAGAGTGGTAGGGTTGGAGAGAGTGGTAGGGTTGGGAAGAGTGGTAGTGTTGGGAAGAGTGGTAGGGTTGGGAAGAGTGGTAGTGTTGGGAAGAGTGGTTAGGGTTGGGAAGAGTGGTAGTGTTGGGAAGAGTGCTAGAGTTGGGGAGAGTGGTAGGGTTGGGAAGAGTGGTAGGGCTGGGAAGAGTGGTAGGTTGGGAAGAGTGGTAAGTTGGGAAGAGTGCTAGAGTTGGGGAGAGTGGTAGGGTTAGGAAGAATAGTAGGGTTGGGAAGAGTGGTAGGGTTGGGAAGAGTGGTAGTGTTGAAAAGAGTGGTAGGATTGAAGAGAGTGGTAGGATTGGGAAGAATGGTAGGGTTGGAGAGAGTGGTAAGGTTGGGAAGAGTGGTAGTGTTGGGAAGAGTGGTAGGGTTGGGAAGAGTGGTAGTGTTGGGAAGAGTGGTAGGGTTGGGAAGATTGGTAGAATTGGGAAGAGTGGTAGGGTTGGGAAGAGTGGTAGTGTTGGGAAGAGTGGTAGGGCTGGGAAGAGTGGTAGGGTTGGGAAGAGTGGTAGGTTGGGAAGAGTGGTAGGGTTGGGAAGAGTGGTAGTGTTGGGAAGAGTGGTAGGTTGGGAAGAGTGGTAGGGCTGGGAAGAGTGGTAGTGTTGGGAAGAGTGGTAGGTTGGGAAGAGTGGTAGGGCTGGGAAGAGTGGTAGGTTGGGAAGAGTGGTAGGGCTGGGAAGAGTGGTTGGGTTGGGCAGAGTGGTAGGGTTGGGAAGAGTGGTAGTGTTGAAAAGAGTGGTAGGGTTGGAGAGAGTGGTAGGGTTGGGAAGAGTGGTAGTGTTGGGAAGAGTGGTAGGGTTGGGGAGAGTGGTAGTGTTGGGAAGAGTGGTAGTGTTGGGAAGAGTGGTTAGGGTTGGGAAGAGTGGTAGTGTTGGGAAGAGTGCTAGAGTTGGGGAGAGTGGTAGGGTTGGGAAGAGTGGTAGGGCTGGGAAGAGTGGTAGGTTGGGAAGAGTGGTAAGTTGGGAAGAGTGCTAGAGTTGGGGAGAGTGGTAGGGTTAGGAAGAATAGTAGGGTTGGGAAGAGTGGTAGGGTTGGGAAGAGTGGTAGTGTTGAAAAGAGTGGTAGGGTTGGGGAGAGTGGTAGGATTGGGAAGAATGGTAGGGTTGGAGAGAGTGGTAAGGTTGGGAAGAGTGGTAGTGTTGGGAAGAGTGGTAGGGTTGGGAAGAGTTGTAGGACTGGGAAGAGTGGTTGGGTTGGGCAGAGTGGTAGGGTTGGGAAGAGTGGTAGTGTTGGGAAGAGTGGTAGGTTGGGAAGAGTGGTAGGACTGGGAAGAGTGGTTGGGTTGGGCAGAGTGGTAGGGTTGGGAAGAGTGGTAGTGTTGGGAAGAGTACTACAGTTGGGGAGAGTGCTAGAGTTGGGAAGAGTGGTAGGATTGGGAAGAATAGTAGGGTTGGGAAGAGTGGTAGGGTTGGAAAGAGTGGTAAGGTTGGGAAGAGTGGTAAGGTTGGGAAGAGTGGTAGTGTTGGGAAGAGTACTACAGTTGGGGAGAGTGGTAGGGCTGGGAAGAGTGGTAGTGTTGGGAAGAGTGGTAGTGTTGGGAAGAGTGGTTGGGTTGGGGAGAGTGGTAGGGTTGGGAAGAGTGGTCGGGTTGGGAAGAGTGGTAAGTTGGGAAGAGTGGTAGGGTTGGAAAAAGTGGTAGGGTTGGGAAGAGTGGTCGGGTTGGGAAGAGTGGTAAGTTGGGAAGAGTGGTAGGATTGGGAAGAGTGGTAGGGTTGGGAAGAGTGGTAGGATTGGGAAGAATAGTAGGGTTGGGGAGAGTGGTAGTGTTGGGAAGAGTGGTAGGGCTGGGAAGAGTGGTAGGGTTGGGAAGAGTGGTAGGATTGGGAAGAGTGGTAGTGTTGGGAAGAGTGGTAGTGTTGGGAAGAGTGGTAGGATTGGGGAGAGTGGTAGGGTTGGGAAGAGTGGTAAGTTGGGAAGAGTGGTAGGGTTGGAAAGAATGGTAGGATTGGGAAGAATAGTAGGGTTGGGGAGAGTGGTAGTGTTGGGAAGAGTGGTAGGATTGGGAAGAATAGTAGGGTTGGGGAGAGTGGTAGGGTTGGGAAGAGTGGTAGGATTGGGAAGAATAGTAGGGTTGGAGAGAGTGGTAAGGTTGGGAAGAGTGGTAGTGTTGGGAAGAGTGGTAGGGTTGGGAAGAGTTGTAGGACTGGGAAGAGTGGTTGGGTTGGGCAGAGTGGTAGGGTTGGGAAGAGTGGTAGTGTTGGGAAGAGTGGTAAGGTTGGGAAGAGTGGTAGTGTTGGGAAGAGTGGTAGTGTTGGGGAGAGTGGTAGGGCTGGGAAGAGTGGTAGTGTTGGGAAGAGTGGTAGTGTTGGGAAGAGTGGTTGGGTTGGGGAGAGTGGTAGGGTTGGGAAGAGTGGTCGGGTTGGGAAGAGTGGTAAGTTGGGAAGAGTGGTAGGGTTGGAAAAAGTGGTAGGGTTGGGAAGAGTGGTCGGGTTGGGAAGAGTGGTAAGTTGGGAAGAGTGGTAGGATTGGGAAGAGTGGTAGGGTTGGGAAGAGTGGTAGGATTGGGAAGAATAGTAGGGTTGGGGAGAGTGGTAGTGTTGGGAAGAGTGGTAGGGCTGGGAAGAGTGGTAGGGTTGGGAAGAGTGGTAGGATTGGGAAGAGTGGTAGTGTTGGGAAGAGTGGTAGTGTTGGGAAGAGTGGTAGGATTGGGGAGAGTGGTAGGGTTGGGAAGAGTGGTAAGTTGGGAAGAGTGGTAGGGTTGGAAAGAATGGTAGGATTGGGAAGAATAGTAGGGTTGGGAAGAGTGGTAGGGTTGGGAAGAGTGGTAGGGTTGGGAAGAGTGGTAGTGTTGGGGAGAGTGGTAGGGTTGGGGAGAGTGGTAGTGTTGGGAAGAGTGGTAGTGTTGGGAAGAGTGGTTGGGTTGGGGAGAGTGGTAGGGTTGGGAAGAGTGGTAAGTTGGGAAGAGTGGTAGGGTTGGAAAAAGTGGTAGGGTTGGGAAGAGTGGTAAGTTGGGAAGAATGCTAGAGTTGGGGAGAGTGGTAGGGTTGATGACTAATGGCGAATTGTTGCTATGTAGTACAGGGTAATGGCGAATTGTTGCTATGTAGTACAGGGTAATGGCGAATTGTTGCTATGTAGTACAGGGTAATGGCGAATTGTTGCTATGTAGTACAGGGTAATGGCGAATTGTTGCTATGTAGTACAGGGTAATGGCGAATTGTTGCTATGTAGTACAGGGTAATGGCGAATTGTTGCTATGTAGTACAGGGTAATGGCGAATTGTTGCTATGTAGTACAGGGTAATGGCGAATTGTTGCTATGTAGTACAGGGTAGTGGCGAATTGTTGCTATGTAGTACAGGGTAATGGCGAATTGTTGCTATGTAGTACAGAGTAATGGCGAATTGTTGCTACAGATGACGGGGTAATGGCGAGTTGTTGCTATGTAGTACAGGTAATAGTGAATTGTTGCTACTGATGGCGGTAATGGCGAATTGTTGTTACAGATGACAGGGTAATGGCGAATTCTTGCTACAGATGACAAGGTAATGGCGAATTGTTGCTACATATCACAGGGTAATGGCGAATTTTTTTTTACAGATGACAAGGGAATGGCGAATTGTTGCCACAGATGTGAGGTTAATGGCGAATATTTCCTACCTATTACAGGTAACGGCGAAGTGTTGCTTACTATTACGTGGTAATCGGGAGAAGTGCCCCTCAATTACAGGGTTGGTACCAGCTTATTGTTGCTCGGTTTGACGGTGGGAGACAAAAAGACATGAAGGCATGCAGGCTGGCGGTGGGTGGCGTCATTTGTTGGCCGTTACCGGGAGCGACACTGATGAAGGATGGATGAGGCTGCAAGGGGGTCGGGTGGGAGGGGGCGCAATGCGACGGCGGAGGAATGGAGACAACCAGGCGAGGCATGGCGGGGCGGGCGGCCCGGGGCGGGTGCGCGTGATCAGAGGGTGGGGTGGTGGGGTGGCTGGGTGTCCATGAAGGAGAAGGATGGCCCTGGATGGTTAGTGAGGCATTGCCGAATGCTGCCGTGCCCCCCCCCCCCCCTCCCCCGCCTCCCTTCTCCTCTGTGTGTTAATAAGGATCGATCTTTTGTCGCGCGTCACCCTCACACCCTTCCCACCACCCTCCTCCTCCTCCTGCTCCTTTCTTTCTTCGCCTCGTGGACTGCCGCTCGGGGAACCAGCCTGTGATGGGGCTTTGTGATGCACCGTCTGCGATGGTGGTGGCGACATGACACAACGCACGCCTGGTTCCCTGCCTACTGCCTTCCTCTCAATTGTGTGGACTGTCAGCGCCCTCTTCCTCCTCCCCCACCCCCGCCTTCCCCTCCTCCTCCCCTCCTCATCGTCTGCTCCTCCACCTCCTCACCCTCCTCCTCTTCCTCCCCCTCCCCCTCCTCCTATTCCCCCTCCTCCTCCCCCTCGTCCTCCTCTTCCCCCTGCCCCTCGTCCTCCTCCCACTCCCCTCATCCTCCCCCTCTTCGTCCTTCTCCCCCTCTTCGTCCTCCTCCCCTCTGCTCCTCCGCCTCCCCCTCGTCCTCCTCCCCCTCCCCTCATCCTCCCCCTCTTCGTCCTCCTCCCCCCTCCTCCTCCCCCCCCCCTCGTCCTCCTCCCCCTCCCCTCATCCTCCCCCTCTTCGTCCTCCTCCCCCCTCCTCCTCCCCCCCCTCGTCCTCCTCCCCCTCCCCTTATCCTCCTCCTCCTCCTCCTCCTCCTCCCCCCTCCTCCTCCCCCTCCCCCTCCCCCTCCCCCGCTTCACGGTGACCGTCTCTGGCTGGTTTCTTGGTACTCCTGGTGATTCCGACGATTTCTCCTCCCGTGCCCTTTCCATTTGCCGACCACTTGCCTGCCTCGCGAGCCCACCCCAGGGCCGCCGTGCTGTGTCTGGCCTGACCTGTGGCCTGTGGGTGGGGCGCCCTTACCTTGGTAGACATGACGTGAAATGTGGCTGCTTCAGGCCGCGCATGGGGTGGGCACGCGAGGGCTCCATGGTGCCACAGTGATGGGATGCGCAACCATTTCGATATAAATTTGGCTGGCTGGTTGCATATTCAGGACGCTTTTACCACTTTTGGTCATATCGCATCAATGGGAGAAGGACGGGAGAGTGGAGCCATGCCCCGGGGATAAACCCCCTACTCTTTGCGAAGGACATGGGATGTTTACCCTGCTACCACACAGACATGGCCAAAGCGGGGCTCGAACCACCGACCCACGTGCCACCGACCCACGTGCCGTTAGGCCCTCGATATAAAGCTACATCATTTCCATCGATAACTATGTAGAAATGAAAGCTGTCATCTCGGTATGACACGATTTTTTTCTCGATACACGATTTTGTCTAAACGATTTTTGTCTCGATAAAACGAATGTCTTCATCCACGATTTCGCTGTTATACTGCCATGTCGAGGTTAGACTGCCATGTCGATGTTAGACTGCCATGTCGATGTTAGACCGCCATGTCGAGGTTAGACTGCCATGTCGATGATAGACTGCCATGTCGATGTTAGACTGCCATGTCGCTGTTAGACTGCCATGTCGATGTTAGACTGCCATGTCGAGGTTAGACTGCCATGTCGAGGTTAGACTGCCATGTCGATGATAGACTGCCATGTCGATGTTAGACTGCCATGTCGCTGTTAGGCTGCCATGTCGATGTTAGACTGCCATGTCGATGTTAAACTGCCATGTCGATGTTAGGCTGCCATGTCGATGTTAGACTGCTATATCGATGTTGGACTGCCATGTCACTGTGTTTGTGTGTCCGGAGTTGTGTCCATGGTAATGTAGCCACGTCTCGAGGAGGGTGTTAATGACATGGCGGATGGCAGCGGCCGTGAGTGGGGGGGCGGAAGAAGAGCAGGTGCGCTGCACGGTGGTTAACCAGGGTCGGCTGAAGTGTCAGGCATTCCTGGTGCTCTCTGCCGAGTTCCGGTGAGACGCAGATTCAACTACTTTTTCCCAGACCAGCAACGGCAGCAGTGGTGGCAGCAGTGGTAGTGGCAGTAGTGGTAGAGGCGGCAGTGGTAGAGACAGCAGTGTTAGAGACAGTAGTGGTAGAGGCAGCAGTGTTGGAGACAGCAGTGGTAGATACAGCAGTGGTAGACAGCAGTGGTAGAGACAGCAGTGGTAGAGGCAGCACTCGTAGAAACAGCAGTGGTAGAGACAGCAGTGGTAGAGACAACAGTGGTAGAAGCAACGGTGGTAGAGGCAGCAGTGGTAGAGACAGCAGTGGTAGAGACAGCAGTGGTAGAGACAGAAGTGGTAGAGGCAGGAGTGTTAGAGGCAGCAGTGGTAGAGAGCAGTGGTAGAGGCAGCAGTGGTAGAGACAGGAGTGGTAGAGGCAACAGTGGTAGAGACTGCAGTGGTATAGACAGCAGTGGTAGAGACAGCAGTGGTAGAGACAGCAGTGGTAGAGGCAGCAGTGGAAGAGACAGCAGTGGAAGAGACAGCAGTGGTAGAGACAGCAGTGGTAGAAGCAGTATTGGTAGAAGCAGCAGTGCTAGAGACAGCAGTGGTAGAGACAGCAGTGGTAGATACAGCAGTGATAGAGACAGTAATGGTAGACATCAGTGGTAGAGGCAGCAGCGGTAGAGACAGCAGTGGTAGAGATAGCAGTGGTAGAGGCAGCAGTGGTAGAGACAGTAGTGGTAGACAGTAGTGGTAGAGACAGCAGTGGTAGAGGCAGCAGTGGTAGAGACAGCAGTGGTAGAGGCAGCAGTGTTAGAGGCGGCAGTGGTAGAGACAGCAGTGGTAGAGGCAGCAGTGGTAGAGGCAGCAGTGGTAGATACAGCAGTGGTAGAGGCAGCAGTGGTAGCGGCATTAGAGGCAGCAGTGGTAGCGGCAGTAGAGGCAGCAGTGGTAGCGGCAGTAGAGGCAGCAGTGGTAGAGGCAGTAGAGGCAGCAGTTGTAGAGGCAGTGGCTTGGGACTGTCCAAGGACTAAAGCACAGGTACAGCATATAACGAAGCCCACCTATGTTCTTAAGTCTTTCATCTTCATCTCATCCAAGGGGTTCGTCGGCCTAATTTGGACCTTATTGTGCACACAAGTGGCCCAAGGCATCACCGATCCATCCATCCATCGATTCGCCTGGCCTGGCAGGCCCGGTCTCTTGGCCCGCTTCCCCGCCGATGGGTTCACGGAGGTGGCTTGTAACACCTCGTCACGTCCATCACCGGAAACCGCGCCAGGAAGCCTCGAGCTATTTATAGACGCTGCGTCTCCAGGACACGGCGAGACAGGTGTCACGTGATCGTCTTGTCGTCTGCTTCACAAAGGGGCTGGAAGGCGGGAATAGGTGGGTGGTGGTGAGGGGGAGGGGGGGCAGGAGAGGAGAGGACGGGGGAGAAATGGCAGTAGTTTGTCAGTTGAATCTGTGGGGCGTCTGTGTGACCTTGACGGGACATGACGAGCCTGGTGTAACCTATGGCTGTTCCCGGCGACGTCACCCCCCCCCCCTTCCTCCCCCCTGGGTGGGTAATAAATTGACATGAAGTGCCAACCAAATGCTGCAGTGACTGCTGTCGTTCGCCAAGTGAAGCACCCTAATTCGCCATCACCTGCCGTACGCTCACTGGGCATGTTAGTGTGTTGTGCCTGTTGCCTGCACATATTGACTGGAACCTACCTGGTCTATATGCTATGGTGATTGGTGAGGGGGGGAGGGGGGGGGGGGGGAAGCGAGATTAACGTGGCGATGAATCGTTTTGGAAGTTATGGAGCAAAAAAAAACGATGTAATGAAGTGAAGATCTTTACCTGATTGGTTGGGGATATAATAAAATGATGGTCGTTATCTGATTGGTTGGGGATATAATAAAGTGATGGTCGTTATGTGATTGGTTGGGGATACAATAAAGTAACGGTCTTTATCTGATTGGTTGGGGATATAATAAAGTGAATGCTTTGCTTCAAACCCCTCCACATCCATAGCTCAGTCACCCCCGACACCGCCTCCATAGCTCAGTCACCCCCGACACCGCATCCATAGCTCAGTCACCCCCGACACCGCCTCCATAGCTCAGTCACCCCCGACCGCATCCATAGCTTAGTCACCCCCGACACCGCCTCCATAGCTCAGTCACCCCGGACACCGCATCTATAGCTCAGTCACCCCCGACACCGCATCTATAGCTCAGTCACCCCCGACACCGCCTCCATAGCTTAGTCACCCCCGACACCGCATCTATAGCTCAGTCACCCCCGACACCGCATCCATAGCTCAGTCACCCCCGACACCGCATCCATAGCTCAGTCACCCCCGACACCGCATCCATAGCTCAGTCACCCCCGACCCCGCATCCATAGCTGTCACCCCCGACACCGCATCCATAGCTCAGTCACCCCCGACACCGCATCCATAGCTCAGTCACCCCCGACACCGCATCCATAGTTCAGTCACCCCCGACACCGCATCTATAGCTCAGTCACCCCCGACACCGCATCCATAGCTCATACACCCCCGACACCGCATCCATAGCTCAGTCACCCCCGACACCGCATCCATAGCTCAGTCACCCCCGACACCGCATCCATAGCTTAGTCACCCCCGACACCGCATCTATAGCTCAGTCACCCCCGACACCGCATCCATAGCTCAGTCACCCCCGACACCGCATCCATAGCTCAGTCACCCCCGACACCGCATCCATAGCTCTGTCACCCCCGACACCGCATCTATAGCTCAGTCACCCCCGACACCGCATCCATAGCTTAGTCACCCCCGACACCGCATCTATAGCTCAGTCACCCCCGACACCGCATCCATAGCTCAGTCACCCCCGACACCGCATCCATAGCTTAGTCACCCCCGACACCGCATCCATAGCTCAGTCACCCCCGACACCGCATCCATAGCTCAGTCACCCCCGACACCGCATCTATAGCTCAGTCACCCCCGACACCGCATCCATAGCTTAGTCACCCCCGGCACCGCATCTATAGCTCAGTCACCCCCGACACCGCATCCATAGCTTAGTCACCCCCGACACCGCATCCATAGCTCAGTCACCCCCGACACCGCATCCATAGCTCAGTCACCCCCGACACCGCCTCCATAGCTCAGTCACCCCCGACACCGCCTCCATAGCTCAGTCACCCCCGACACCGCATCCATAGCTCAGTCACCCCCGACACCGCCTCCATAGCTCTGTCACCCCCGACACCGCATCCATAGCTCAGTCACCCCCGACACCGCATCTATAGCTCAGTCACCCCCGACACCGCATCCATAGCTTAGTCACCCCCGGCACCGCATCTATAGCTCAGTCACCCCCGACACCGCATCCATAGCTTAGTCACCCCCGACACCGCATCCATAGCTCAGTCACCCCCGACACCGCATCCATAGCTCAGTCACCCCCGACACCGCATCCATAGCTTAGTCACCCCCGACACCGCCTCCATAGCTCAGTCACGCCCGACACCGCATCCATAGCTCAGTCACCCCCGACACCGCATCCATAGCTCAGTCACCCCCGACACCGCCTCCATAGCTCTGTCACCCCCGACACCGCATCCATAGCTCAGTCACCCCCGACACCGCATCCATAGCTCAGTCACCCCCGACACCGCCTCCATAGCTCAGTCACCCCCGACACCGCATCCATAGCTCAGTCACCCCCGACACCGCATCCATAGCTCAGTCACCCCCGACACCGCATCCATAGCTCAGTCACCCCCGACACCGCATCCATAGCTCAGTCACCCCCGACACCGCCTCCATAGCTCAGTCACCCCCGACACCGCCTCCATAGCTCAGTCACCCCCGACACCGCATCCATAGCTCAGTCACCCCCGACACCGCATCCATAGCTCAGTCACCCCCGACACCGCCTCCATAGCTCAGTCACCCCCGACACCGCCTCCAAAGCTCAGTCACCCCCGACACCGCATCTATAGCTCAGTCACCCCCGACACCGCCTCCATGGCTCAGTCACCCCCGACACCGCATCCATAGCCCAGTCACCCCCGACACCGCATCCATAGCTCAGTCACCCCCGACACCGCCTCCATAGCTCAGTCACCCCCGACACCGCCTCCATAGCTCAGTCACCCCCGACACCGCCTCCATAGCTCAGTCACGCCCGACACCGCATCCATAGCTCAGTCACCCCCGACACCGCATTCATAGCTCAGTCACCCCCGACACCGCCTCCATAGCTCAGTCACCCCCGACACCGCATCCATAGCTCAGTCACCCCCGACACCGCCTCCATAGCTCAGTCACCCCCGACACCGCATCCATAGCTCAGTCACCCCCGACACCGCATCCATAGCTCAGTCACCCCCGACACCGCATCTATAGCTCAGTCACCCCCGACACCGCATCCATAGCTCAGTCACCCCCGACACCGCATCCATAGCTCAGTCACCCCCGACACCGCCTCCATAGCTCAGTCACCCCCGACACCGCCTCCATAGCTCAGTCACCCCCGACACCGCATCCATAGCTCAGTCACCCCCGACACCGCATCCATAGCTCAGTCACCCCCGACACCGCCTCCATAGCTCAGTCACCCCCGACACCGCCTCCAAAGCTCAGTCACCCCCGACACCGCATCTATAGCTCAGTCACCCCCCGACACCGCCTCCATAGCTCAGTCACCCCCGACACCGCATCCATAGCCCAGTCACCCCCGACACCGCATCCATAGTTCAGTCACCCCCGACACCGCCTCCAAAGCTCAGTCACCCCCGACACCGCATCTATAGCTCAGTCACCCCCCGACACCGCCTCCATAGCTCAGTCACCCCCGACACCGCATCCATAGCTCAGTCACCCCCGACACCGCCTCCATAGCTCAGTCACCCCCGACACCGCATCCATAGCTCAGTCACACATGGACCCCGACACTCTCGTACGAGGGGGCGCCTCGACCACGATCGTTACGGTGGTTGTCACGCGACACGCGACGATCACGTGACACGTGTTTTTCCGGCGTCTCCGCCATGACACGTGCTGACGCGTGACACGACGGCTCTCCCACGACCAGAGGGGGCTCCTCTCTGGAGAAAAGTCAACAGGGTCCGTGATCTGGTATTGGCAATTTGTGCAGGTGGCGTACAAACCCTCTCCACCGGCTTTCACACCCTATTATACCGGGACGGATCCAGGAATTTGCCTATTGAAACCTGTCGGGGGACCCAAGAAATATTGGGCGGGGGTGGGGGGGGGGGGGGGCTTGAACTACTGACGGAATGGGCGCTCTGATAACTGGCTATTGGGGTTCACAAATGTGTAGCTTGGGGCCCTTAACCGACGGGTGGGGAGGGGGGGGGGGGTGGGAGGTTCAGCCGATAATCTCCCTGACGCTGGACCCACCACTGAACGTGATTGGCGGGCGGGGTGGTCGAATTACCGCCCTCAGTGGCCCCCCTGCCCCCCCCCCCACCGGTGCGCGTTCAGTCGGAGCGAGGGGTCGCAGCCGTCTCACAGGCTGCTTGCCCTTCCCGCGGTCCCCTCTATCATGTTTTTGTTGGTGCTCCTTGTGGGCAGATCCGTGTACGGCCTCTCAACCCAGTCGCCAAACCCCCTCGTCAATTATGAACACTATGAGACGGCTCTGTGCAAAACGCTCTTGTCGCTCGGGTGACCAAGGCCGCCCCCCCCCCACCTATTCCGCTCCCCCCATCCCTTCCACCACCCCCCCCCTATTCCACTCTCCCAATCGCTTCCACCAATCTGCCCCCCCCCCATTCGACCACCCCCGTACCTTCCACCACATGCCCCTCCCTTCCACCGCGCGCCCCATTCAACTCCCCCTATTCCTTCCACCACGCCATCGCTTCCACCACCCTCCTCCATTCCACCCATCCCCTCTCCCTACCACCCCACCATCCCTTCCACCTTCCCCTCCCTTCCACCTTCCACCTTCAACCTCCTTTCCACCACCCTCCTCCATTCAACCTCCCCTGCTCCCCCTTCCTTCAGGAGCTATTTCAGCGTCTCCACCCAGAGATTCCGCGATCAGGTTAACTCGTCATATATCCACACAGGTGACCTAATTAAACCACATATCCATCCTTTCTTCTGGTCGGGTGGGAGCAGGGATGGGGAGGGGGGCCGGGGGGGGGGGGGCTACTACGAACTTGACTTTGTGACGTCTGGGTACGAATGAGTACGGAACCTTCTCGCACCTGATGGTACATCAGTTTTAACCTGCTTCAGTGACCTGGTAAGGCCGCATCGCCCCCCAGCGGCGAGAGATTGATGCATAAGTAGACTTAACGAATACGACGTTGAAATGAGGCATCGCTGCATATCGATCGTCGCTGGCCCGCGACATAAATACAAGTAATGGACTCTTTCCTTTCTTGTTTTATACCAAGCTCCTTAAATATCGCAGACGACATTTTCCACGTCACGAGGTCATCGAGTGTGACGTCACAGCTAGGAACGTTTCCGAGACTCCATAGTTCGATTTGCTCATTTTTTTATTTATTTTTTTGAAAGGGAGGCTGTGACCTCACCTGACCTGCCGCCAGGGCGTCTCGCCAGTCTCCACCGCAAGGGGCGCCACTTTCTATTGAGCGCTCTTTGATTGCATCGCCCGTCGGCTTTGAGTGTGACTCGCTGGCCCTCAGGGTGCAAGACCGCCACACCGAAGCGCCCTCTACCGGTGGATGAAGTATCTGAGAAGATTGTCACGGTCCTTTATTTATTAATTTTTTTAGGGGAGGGTTGTTAAATTGTTTTTGATGCCAGGCGCCATACCCCTGTTTTCTCGCTGCGGATATTTCCAGCGCTCTTGAAAGGCTAAATGAGGCGGTTTTTTTTTATCTATGGATTTATGTGCGCCTTTCATGATTCGGGCTGCCAAGCTTCTAATTGCGATGCACCGCGCTATAAAGAGAACTTCTGCCTGGATCTGACCAGGGGACTAGGTGCGGTCACGTGACTGTGACGTAAGTGATGACGTCAAACGGCGGCTTTGAATGCGCCTCAGGCTCTGTGCACCTGGATAGTCCCTAAATAGAGCCATTGGGTCCCTGGTTAGGTCCGATCAAGGTTGAATAGGGACTTCTAATCCTTACCCCGTGTCACGGTGTATCTTACCGGGGTGGTGTCTACCCCGTGTCACGGTGTATCTCACCAGGGTGTCTACCCCGTGTCACGGTGTATCTCACCGGGGTGTCTACCCTGTGTCACGGTGTATCTCACCAGGGTGTCTACCCCGTGTCACGGTATATCTCACCGGGGTGTCTACCCTGTGTCACGGTGTATCTCACCAGGGTGTCTACCCCGTGTCACGGTGTGTCTCACCCGGGTGTCTACCCCGTGTCACGGTGTATCTCACCGGGGTGTCTACCCCGTGTCACGGTGTGTCTCACCCGGGTGTCTACCCCGTGTCACGGTGTGTCTCACCCGGGTGTCTACCCCGTGTCACGGTGTGTCTCACCCGGGTGTCTACCCCGTGTCACGGTGTGTCTCACCGGGGTGTCTACCCCGTGTTCTGTTGGCATAGAAACCGCAGACCTGTGGCGCCCCATGCGACCATTAGATTACTGCGACGTAACGTCCGTCGGTGGCCTCCTGAAATATTGATAACATTCTGCCGTCCATCTATTTATAGACAAATATGAGTGCCGCTCGTGACGTCATGACCCCAGTCTTTATTCGCCATACGCTCTGCGAATTATATTTAGGCGAATTTCTTAATATAGCGAGGTAGCAATAGAGAAGCCAGTCAGCTCGATATCTTTGATCTGTCGCCCTATATATATAGGTATGTACCCTTAAGCGGTGTACATACCACTGTCAAATGGGCGAAGTCGACGTTGTGTTATGGTGTATATGCATCATATAAATTGCTCCTGGTACTCTATAGTCAATTATTTTGGCTGACGGCAGTTGCAGCGTTTTAGGTTCAGCTAAATAAGTACGCATACCTTATGTTCGTAGTGTCTGTTGCGGTTGATTTACCAACACTAAGTCACCCCAATGAGAGATGTTCCCGCTTCCTTCCCTGGCCTAGTCGGTAGCGCGTTGGGCTATTGTCGAGTGTGTTCTGCTAGGCCACCCCGGTGCGTGGTTCGAGCCCCACCGGCGCAAATGTCTGTGTTTGTTCAGTATGAAGATCCCGTGTCTCCTTTTCCCAAAGAGTAAAGGGTAACTCTCTACCTTGACACTTTCCCTTGTCCCGATATGACATTATTTCAGAGGTTAAAGCATCCTTCCTTTCTGGCCCAGGGCCGCCCCTATAGCTCAGTGGGTTAGAGCGCTGGCATTCAGCGCTCTGGTCACCCTGAGAGCCTGACGGCACGTGGATCGGTGGTTCGAGCCTCGCTATGGCCATGTCTGTGTGGTCGCAGGATAAAGATCCCATGTCCTTCTTCGCAAAGAGTAGGGGGTTACCCCCGGGGACATGGCTTCACTCTCCCTTCCTACTCCCATTGACGCGATATAACCAGAATTGGTTAAAACGTCTTGAAAAAAACCCAACTAACCATCCCATTGACGCGATATGATTAAAATTGGTTAAATCGTCTTGAATGTATAACCTACAACCTTTCTTGCCCTAACTCATCGAGCCGTGCGTGGAGAGCACCGTTGTGCCACTTGCTTTCTACGGAATTCGCCACCGAAATGACGATGTCTCTCTTCTTTTG
Source organism: Arenicola marina (assembly GCA_964019135.1). Taxonomy (NCBI): domain Eukaryota; kingdom Metazoa; phylum Annelida; class Polychaeta; family Arenicolidae; genus Arenicola; species Arenicola marina. The sequence continues at coordinate 24,742,186 of OZ025252.1, forward strand.
CTTGCAGAAGCCGCTGAAGACCTACCAGTACTGTGACCTGGTGACCTTTGGCGGCCATAAGGAAGACCTCCTGCTGGTGGCCTGTCAGAAGGCGCAGGACACCAGCCAGACACCAGCCACCACCGCAGCGACCCCTATGATAGGAGCGCTGCAGAGGAACAGACGCACGCACAGACTGCTGTTCGCTATGTCCAAACCCAAGGTACGACGGCGACTTGCCCTGAACTTTAAGGGCCCGTTCATTTTTCATAGACGTTTTCCATAAAGTTTAATACTATATTTAATTATATTAATTACTTTGGTTATATTAATTAAAAGTTCTTCTTTTCGCATGAGATGAATCTTCCATTAAGTCCTATCCTTCTGATATCAAGTTTATCATGAACTGCGCAATCGATAGGGGGTGATCTGGATGTGCATTTCGGTGACGAATTCCGTAGAAAACTATATCAAACGGGACTGCTATTTGGTGAAGGAATCCCCCCATGCGTGACGCGTACACAAATCTCCTTTCCACGCATCGACGACTTGAATTACACGGTCAGTAGAGGGCAGCATTGTAACTGTACGATAATACGGAATTTGGGAATGAAATGAGAAGAATTGACGATAACCTCCAAGCGATGACTATATGGGTGAAGTGCCCTAGGCTGTAATAAACAGTAAACCGCATTTGATTCGATTCTTTGGCAAAGCAGATTACAGACAGCAAATTTGCATCTAGATCAATTATGTGTTAATGTTTTTGCGGCCTTGGTAACGACTGATCTTGGTTGTGTTGCCACGGTGACGCCAATCAGTAACGAAGATCAAAGAGAAAACACAAAACACGCGGCAGATAGACGCACTGTCGGCGCTATCAATACGCTGTTGATTCACTCATTATCGCCCACATGTCGTGATCGCGGCTTTCCTGCCCTGCATTTGTTTTCCCCCGTTTGGTTGTTTCCGCGGTCTGCCACTGATTACGTAATAACAATTGATGAAGTTCCCTCGGACTGGCGCAGTCGCGATACTAGCGTCGCCTAGTGTCAAAACAACTTCAGACGCTGTTCGTTCTTGTCGACCCCGTGCGGTGGCGCGCCCTCGTTTCATCGTTTCTATTCACTTACCGTTCTCCTCGGTAATTAGTACACGACGCTGCCTCGCCTATCTACGGGTGCTGCTTGTCGTTGTGTCCTCGAACATTAGTGCGTTGTTTCCATTCGAGGTTCAATGGCGGATTTATTGTCACCAATCATTGGTCCGATCATCTAACATACACCGTGCATCACATTACTGTACAAATAGAGGTAAAGTGCGTCCAATTTTAGTGATGCCCTTGCTAATACGATTATTGGACGACAAATTGTTTTGACCACGAAAATCTTGCTAATATTCTTTATAGGGACTGCTTAATCCTTATATATGTTTTCCTGTTGTCCTGTGGGCCTGAGGCCTTTTGGTACAATATATTTATTATATGGTTTATTATATAATTAATCGTTTCGCATGCGTTCGGGATATAAAAAAAATAGATACGTTTTAATATAAAACTTTTAAATATTGTATATGAAACAATGCGTTCTGAAGAGCAAGAAACATTTTCGTCTAAGTTCGAACTGACCGCGTAGATAGGCCAGTGACACTGAGGTCTTTACACTCACAGTCTTGTTTTTCTTTGTGACTGTAGATCTACGAACTGACCGTCTAGATAGGCCAGTGACACTGAAGTCTTTACACTCACAGTCTTGTTTTTCTTTGTGACTGTAGATCTACGAACTGACCGTCTAGATAGGCCAGTGACACTGAAGTCTTTACACTCACAGTCTTGTTTTTCTTTGTGACTGTAGATCTACGAACTGACCGTCTAGATATGCCAGTGACACTGAAGTCTTTACACTCACAGTCTTGTTTTTCTGTGTGACTGTAGATCTACGAACTGACCGTCTAGATAGGCCAGTGACGCTGAAGTCTTTACACTCACAATCTTGTTTTTCTTTGTGACTGTAGATCTACGAACTGACCGTCTAGATAGGCCAGTGACACTGAAGTCTTTACACTCACAGTCTTGTTTTTCTTTGTGACTGTAGATCTACAAACTGACCGTCTAGATAGGCCAGTGACACTGAAGTCTTTACACTCACAGTCTTGTTGTTCTTTGTGACTGTAGATCTACGAACTGACCATGTTGATGGCCAGTTACATCAACAGCGGCAGCCACCATCGACAACAACAGCGCCCCCTCGTGGAACACCTCAGCAGCGTCTCTCGAGATTCCCCGGCATCGGATCGGCGTCGGCAAACGTCGGGAATTCCCGGCGCCCTCCGATTGCTGCCGAACAAACCGAGCAAGCCCATTATCTCCGCCGGGATAGAAGTATGATGAATAGTTAAAAGGGCGGGGGCGTCTATTGTCAGGGCCCGTGTTTCTCTTGTCCACATCTATTATTGTTTAAAAGCTCCGTCTCGCGGCAGTGGAACCTTGTGCATATTTATATGTAATTCCTCTTTGCTTTGTATTCACACATGGATGGGGCTAGCCTTGTGCGCATCCAGATCGAATCGGTGCCATTGATATCACAGTGTCATCTGTATGAATTGTTGAGATGTTTGCGACTGAATGTGGCTCTCCTTATTTCTGTGCTTTGTGGGATTGTTTCTTTGAAACGTGTTCGTTACTAAAAACAATGGTATTCAGTGCTGAAATGTTCCTACTCGTTATGTAACTGAACGAAGAGACGTTTCGACATTTATATTTATAGAGAAATATTTTATGAGTGATGGGAGATGAATTTATCTAACTCTGATAGTATTATTACCCGATGTACTCAAGGCGGTAGTTTCTTAACCTGAAAATGTTCTACTTTGGGCGACAAAACTCAACATTATTTTCCAGGCAGAGGTGCCATCGTCATCTCGACTGTCGTGCTCATCACGTAGCTAACTACACGCTGTCACCATAGCGCCCCAGCGTTATAACGGGTAAACGATGTAGCCCATGTGCTTTACCATTTTCCCTGATCCGCTCTCTCAGTAGATGGCGCCACCACTCACGCGCGTGTCTGTTCTGCGCATATTACTTCTTCTTTTTTTTCTGTAGCACAATACGTGCTTCCTGTTACAAATATCCAATAGAGGCTTCCCATAAATCTAGCGTGTCGCGCGTTCTTAGCTGTAATGGGTCGCCTCACTGCTCGGGTATTCTTCCCTGATCTCGGTATTTAGCTGTCGGGAGACTATTAGCTGATTAGTTGTTTTGCGCTGTGTATTTTCACCCCCTCCGTCTGTGTAATAGTGGCGCGGAGAGACACTGGATAGTCGTCGTCGGTGATTAGGGGGAGGCGGGACGTGGTTATGGGGAGGAGGGGGTGGGGGGCTGGTAGGGAGGAAGGGTGAGGGGCTGGTGGCCTGGATGGTGGAGTGAAACGAAAAAATTGCGTCTTATGAGCAAACAGAGAGAACGAGAGCGAGGATCCCAGTCACGTGACGTGAGCTCTGCCTCCGTAGTGTGACGTCATTTCCGCAGCTTGGGACTTGGTTGCGTAACGCTGTACTCGGGGAAGTGGCGTGTAATATAGCGGCTTCCCCTGCCCACCCTCCCCCCTCCTCCCACACCCCACTCCCTCCCCTCCCGGTGAGGCCAAGTCGTGGATGGTAAGTTGGGGCGAAGGTATCGCGGGGCGCCAGGGTAGGCGGGGTGGGGGGAGGGGGTGGGGGGAGTGGTGGGACCGGCAGTATGGAATGACATATGTCTCTGGCCCCGTTACGGAAGGTGGACTGCCGCTAAAACAGTGATAACACTAAGGTCACTGACTGATAGGGCGCTGTGCATGGCATCGGTGAATATATAAGGCAGTGGGAGGGGGGGGGCGAAGATAGGATGGGGTAATAGTGCAGAGGGGGGGGGGGGGGTGGTGAAGGATCGTTGGGGGGTCCGCTACGTATATATGTATATATATATATATATATATATATATATATATATATATAATTATATATGGTCTTTATATATATATGCCAGAGTACTGGTCATGACACTGGAGCGCTCTATCATCTTCCGCCGGTATGACTCCCCCCATATCTGCTCCTGTCCGACAGCCCCCCTCCCCGACTGCCAAACCCCCTCCTGTCTAGCCAGTGTACTTGTCAGCAAACGGTCCGGCAAGTACTGTGGTATGGACGTGGTATGAATGGCCTGCCAGTGATGGGAGTGGGAGGACAGGCCAGTCGCCCAGCGGGTCCGACCGCCCGCCCTCCTGTCCCGGGTCCCGAGACCGCCCCCTCCGTCCCCGCCCCCACCCCCCCTACCAGTCTCTTGTCTTTTTTTGGCTTCATCGTCAATTTTTTTCTCGTCTCAATTTCCTTTTTTTGTCGTTCCAGTTTGTATATTTTCCGCTAGTTTCGGCTCTTCCACTCTCCTCACTTCCCGGAAAAACAACCCCCCCCCCCACCACGACTCCCCGGGTTAATAACCCTCCCCCCCCCCCCCTCCATCCCTCAAGCCCCGCCCAACCTACCAGGGCCGCCCCGATGGCTAAGTTGGTTAGAACGCTCGCATTGAGCGCTCGGGCTATCTAATATACAACCAAACCAGGTGGATATAGCCTGACGGTGGTTGACTGGGGCGCCACTTGTGGCGAGTGCTGTATCAGCGATCGTGGAAGAGGTCGTGGTCACCTCCCGGCACACCCGCCCCCCCCCCCCCCCCCGACTCCCCGGGTTAATAATCCCTCCTACCTCCCTCACCCCCACCTTACCAGGGCCGCCGCGACAGCTGCGGGTTAGAACGCTCGCATGGAGCGCTCCGGCCGCATAAAAGCCTAACGTCACGTGGTTTGAGCCCCGCTGTGGCCATGTCTGTGTGGTCGCAGGAGATAGATCCCATGTCCTTCTTTGCAACGAGTAGGGGGTTACCCCCGGGGACATGGCTCCGCTCTTCCCTTCCTTCTCTCAGTGACGCGATATGACCAAAATTGGTTAAAGCGGTCTGAATATGCAACCACCGACCCCCCCTCATCGCCCCCCACCCACCCACCCCGCACCGCCCTCTCCTCATCCACGTACCGCTCACCGCTCACCGACCACCCCTGCCAACCCCTCACCACTTACCCCTCACCGCCCACCCCTCACCGCCTGCCCCTCACCGCTCACCCCCCATTGCCCCCCCCCCCCCTCACCACCCACCCCTCACCCCTACTCGTCCTAGTAGACGACAAAACAAATATGACATTTTCCGGTGTAGGTTTTGTAATTAATTGATTGGCTGCTGTAGATTGTGTGTTTCGCTAAGAGACACATTAATATAATCACCGGGTTTTGTCACTTGGCAGTGCAACATGACGCGACAAACCTCGGCTGGTCCTCCCTTGGGATTAGCCTCTTCACCCCGAGAAATATGTCCCCTCGCGTACACCGTATGTGGTGAAGACACAGTCTTACGCCGCGCCAGTCGTCCTCAATCACAAAATGTGATTGAGACCAACAAACCCAGCAGTTTATTGGCAAAAACCTGGCTGAAACTATGACACCCATGTCCAGTTTCCCCAACTCGCCAACTCTGGTACATTTCATTGTCGCCGAGAATTCATGGAACTACGACTTTATTTGCTACTGAAAGCCGGCAAGTGTGACAGGAAATGGTTCTTTCACGTTGTGAATGACGTAGGCTTTGTCCGTACCCCCTCCGTGGCCCAGTAAGTAGCTGTGTTCGGCTAGTGGCAGTTGATTGCCTGACTCCGCTGCCATGTGGTGGCAAAGAACAGGTGACAATAAGGGGGCTTTTCTTTGCTGCTCTTTCTGTCTCTCTCTCTCTTCCAGTCTCTCTCCGTCTCCCCCCTCCCCCGCCCACTATCTCTCGCTTCCTCTCTCTCTCTCTCCCTATCCCTCCCCCGCCCCCTCTGTCTCTCTGTTCCCCTCTCTCTCTCTGTTTCCCTCTCCCCCGCCCCCCTCTCTCTGTCTGCCCCCTTGCCCGCTCCCTCTGTCTCTCTCTTCCCCTCTCTCTCTCTGTTTCCCTCTCCCCCGCCCCCCCTCTCTCTGTCTGCCCCCTTGCCCGCTCCCTCTGTCTCTCTCTCTTCCCCTCTCCTTCTCTCTGTCTCTGTCTGCCCCCCCCCCCTCCCCCGCCCCCTTTTGTCTATCTCTTCCCCTCTGTCTCTTTCCCACACAGCCGAAGTATCGATTTGTGGCGAGCAGGTGAAATCAAGCTGTTACCTTCCGGTATTGCGAGTGCGGCGCCCGGCTTACGACTTCTATCTGATCACAAGGGACTGACGTGAACCGTAGCTGCCAGGGGAGGAGTGACGTAGGCATGGCGAGGGTGACGTAGGCATGGTTAGGGCAACGCAGGCGTGGCGAGGGTGACGTAGGCATGGCGAGGGTGACGTTGGCATGGAGCCGTAAGGGTGACATAGGCGTGCGGTTTGAAGAAGAATAAAGCGATCAGTAAATGCGTAGGAATTCCCGGGTATATGGGGTTGGTGGCGGGTTGTATGGGTGTGGCGGGGGGATGGGGCGGTAATGGTGAAGGGCCTGACGTGTAAAGGTCAGTGACAGGACATATGACATACGTCATGTCGGTAATCACACGGCTGGTGTATCAGAGAGTGCCTGCACAAGCCTTTAGTTGTTCCCCTGTATTTAACCGGGTTGTTAGCTTATGCCCGCTTATTATACTCCTGAATGGCGAACTTCGGTCAGTCACATATATATCCCACAGTTCAATGTCCAGTGTATTACTGCATTCATTTCTGCATTTCTGCAATATGTATCTTTTAATTGTTAATCGGCATCCCATATCCATGATAAATTTCAAGAATCTGGGTCTGTTTCCAGCTCATGAACGAGGATATATATATATGTATATATAGGTATAATATATATTATTACTTTTGTATTTATGCTTTTCTTCGCCATTGTCTGTGTGACATTCGCTTGTAGATTTCACTGTCGAGTGCGGCGTGCGCTGGTGAAATAAGCACCTTTCCGCCTGTGACCACCCAGCCTCCCTGTGAGCACACTTCACGATGAGAGCGCCACGAGGGCTGTGGTGGCTGCCGCTAGTAGCTCGCATTATGTTATTATGGGTATTATGGGCGCGATATAAACCAAGCCACGCGCACTGCACGTTGAAATATGTATGGGAGTCTCCGGCTCACAGCGCCACAGCTGAATGCGGCATAAACACGCACTAAAGCGATCAGCGCATGGTAAACCTCAGGCTCTTTATCTGTCTCTCTGACTCCCTCTTTTTTCTCCTCTTTCTTTTTCTTCGCGCTCTGTTCTGTCCCCTCTGATCTGACTCCTCTCTCTTTTCTCTGATCTGATTCTTCTTTTGTCCCTGCTCTCCTCTCTTCCTCTCTCTGCACTCTTTCTTTCTTTGCTCTCTATTCCGCGCTTCCCCTCTCTGCTCTCTCTGTCTTTCTTTGCTCTCTCTTTCTTTCTTTGCTCTCTCTCCTCTCTCCAATCGCTCTCTCTCTCTCTCTCTTCTGGTCTGCCGCGTAATGCCTTATTTATGGCCAAAGAAGATTGTTTGTGTATGGCTCCCTTAGCATCTCTTACAGCTGATCGAATTAGCCTGTGCACCCCACTTCGTGTTTTACCATAACCCAGTAACTTGGATGGTTTAGCCCTAGGAGTTTAGTTGGGTTAGTCTGTAGGTTTCATTAAATGTTTGTGTTTTATGTTTTGAGATTGTTGTTCTACACATGTTAGAGCTGTTATATATGGTTTAATGGGCGTCATGTTCGGTGTGAGGTCGGCTTTGTGGAGGGCGAGAGAACGCGCTTTTATTTGTGTTGCTGTTGTCATTTAGTAGCTATGTTCATGTAATTTATGCCCTCTTGGCTTGTTTGGTGAGAGCCATTCAGTATTTTGTTGGATGTGTCACGTTATGTCTTTAACAATGGTTAACAACGTTCTTATTTAGCAGTACGGAATGTCAGAAGTATTGGCGTCATGACGCGAATATTCCCCTTTAGTACGAAATCATCGAGGGTGTTTCATTTTGGTCTTCGCGCCAACATAATCTGATAAATCATATTTTATGTATGTCTTCTATATTTATCCCTCTCGTTTTTTTTCCATATACTTATGTTTGTTTTATGTGAGCTTCTAAATTGCATTGCAGTGACCAAATAGTGCGACAAGTGTCTGCTACCTTTAACGATACTTGCGGGCACTTTAACAGTTGCATATATTAAGATATACGCACATTAGTTATGGCCGAGCTGACTTTATTTCGCCTGGCTTTGATGTTAGTAGCTGATTTGACGGTATGAATTTAATCATGTTAAGTTTAAGTCTCAACGAACCAGATATATTATTTGCGGGAGGGTGTTGCGATATATCTGTCACTGCTGCGTGTAACCCAGCCATCTGAATCACATTAGACAGTGTGTGTGGTTAACTATACCATCGGAGTATGGAACATATTTATTCATCTATTGCACTAACTTTTCTTTGCTAAGTTCATCTGTCCAGTGTTTACGCGAGGTTGTGTTCATCCGCACCAGCCAGTCGAGGGAATTGACTACCAACATGTAACATGATATTATATAGCCAAGTCACAGCATTTCAAAGTGATAACCATTCCATCACGCCCCTTTCTTTCCATGTATTTTGTTTTTCACTGTAGCTACCACGATTCTCTAAATAAATGGAATTCGCATATGTAGCAGTTGTTTGTCTTTTGATCATTATTCTTAATACTGTGTTTATGCCATAAGAAAATACCGTATGATAAAATTTAAATTATCTGAAAGGATGCACCGGGAAACCGACCTATAGTCGGCGCGTTTAATATCTGCCGCCTCGCTTTCGTAAATCATTTTGTCTCTGCACTATTTGCAGCCACAATGTATGCATTTATGTACTCCATTACATGAGACCCTTGTGATTTTAACCTACTTGAAAGTGTATCTGGTTTAATAACAGCACAACACGATAGTCCCCAGCATAAAGTATAGCAGACGAAAATGTGTTGACAGTTGCGTTTTTATGACGTCGTAAGGTGAAGGTCATATTACTGCGTTTTCATTGGCTAAAAGAAGTAGGCCCGTGGCAGAGTACTAATAAGGTATGTAAGTGACGTCACAGACAGCGCGCGCTCACCTCTAGAAACAACCATTCTGGGTACAACGAGTCAGCGGGTCCCTATACTTTACTATGGGCGTCAAACTAGACTCGGTGATGTTTTGGATATGAATGCACTGTTAGAGTTGAAAACCATGTGGAGTAAATGTTTGGGGCTGTACCTCCATACCATACTAGTTTTAAATCGAACGACGCTGGTTTTTTTGTGCGTTTCACGCAATTACAAAGAGCTCCCGTGTTATGTATATGGGGCGGTGAAGTGTCATGTACCCAAAACCGGATTCACTGGAGGTGAACGCGCGCTGTCTGTGACGTCACTTACATACCCTATATCAAGAACAAGCAAAGGGGACAGAGCATTATTTGTCCATAAAAATTCCTTAAGTTACGTTAGCTACCGGAACCAAAAGTTTTATGAAAGATAGTAAGCAATGAGTTTATAGATTCCACGCGCATATGGCAGGTACAAGAAACATGTATACACTTGTAATTCAAGTTATGGAACATAACCTAACCCCCCTCCCAAAATACCAGCAATACTATCGCCGACAGACATGATAGATGACGAGGTAAACAGAGCGACGGCCATAGCAAAACTTGTCTGCTTCGTTTGCGTGAAACTAATAATTTTGGGATCATGTGAATTCTTTTGGCAAGAAGTACATCAAATTCGGTTGGGTCTTTCGTTGAAGCTGACTTTAGGCTTGTCAATGAAATAATTTCGTGTCAAATTAGAAAACGAGGCGGCAAATATTTTCCGTGCAGACTATTAGTCGTGTTTTCTTAACCTAAGTGTGCGTTAAATAATAGATGGTCAAACCGTGCATGATCTGGATAATGAACGAAAAAACTGTTCTTGATAATGAACAGTTATATATATATTAATAAGTGTCACGATGTAATCAGTCGAGCTGAGGCAAGCTGGCCGATGTTTTCACAACTTGCAAATATCAAGGCAAAGAATGGAAGGCATAAGTCAATGTTAAGCCCCAGGGAGAGTGATTAGATCAGAAAACTCAAAATATATGGCAATTTATCGATTGCATATATATCTCGTGCCGCGTATGACCGGTGGACAGTATGACAATGGTCATAACATTTCGAACGAAAGCGTCACAAAAATACTTCGCAAATCATAGTTCAAATTATTCCACTGTGGCGCGCCACTGCATGTGCAATGCATTTTGGATATTATTTTGGTCTTTGCGAGATGTCAAGATGGCGTCATTCCATGACGACGTATTTTGTAGACACTTAAACATGCAATAGTGTCATCTATGTAACGGACAAGTTACGTAATCTGGATGTAAGTTAGATATCCTCATTCATTTTATACATGCCTTGCCAATAACGTTGAAATATGGTATTTGTCTCCATAGAAAAAGTCAAGTTAACACCAAAATATTCCCCAGAAGTCTTTGCGCCAGTCTGGAATTTTCCAAGATGGCGTATAATTGCGAAATCGTGTATGGTGCGTGATAAATCCAATTTCAATAGACCTGACATATATGGATGATCTATTTCAAAGTAGAAGCGTTCAATCGCTAATGGATCTTTTTTCAGCCAGAGATGCTTTCAGGGAAGTTTAACGGGAAGACTTGACCCTTGTGTAGGGAATTAGAAAACAAGATTTTCAACAAAATGTCTACTTGCCCCCACGTCCTCCCACCCCCACCCTCCCCCTGGGACTTCGCTGGTGCATTAGTTGATATGTCGTTCCTTCGTTTCAATCCTCAAGCTATGTATGGTGGAGGTCGAGCAACTCTTTGCCGTGTCTGGAATGACTGACGCCACAATCGTTCACAATCAACATTGGAAATGAGTGAAAAGTGAGCACTACTAGAGTGCTGACCAGCTGGAAGATTAACCCAAAGTTAAAGTTGCATGTCGAGCTCTTTCCCGCCAAAACTAATGAGGTCAAAATACATATAAGAATCAGTCCTTGAATCATTCAAGACTTCTTTTATCTATACTCCACCCATACCAGACTGCCAAATAGTGTCTCTTAGCCTTGTCCGTGATATCAATTTGCCACAAGTTTTCATTTTAGTGGTAAACGTCATCAGTTTGTGTGCTTCGCGATGCTTTGGTATAAGTAGCAGTAACGCGACCGAGTTCTGTGGTGTCCCGGGGATAGACACGTTTGCCACACCACAGCCTAAACGGCGATGTTTATCAGGTTTCTGAATTTATAGAATGAAACAATCGAGTTTTCTGCAAATTTTGATATAAATTTCGCCTAGGCTTAGTTTTGGCGGGAAAGAACTCGACATGCACCTTTAAATCGCTAATGGATCTTTTTTCAGCCAGAGATGCTTTCAGGGAAGTTTAACGGGAAGACTTGACCCTTGTGTAGGGAATTAGAAAACAAGATTTTCAACAAAATGTCTACTTGGCGTAGCCTAAGTGGCGAACATGAATCCGACCCCAGAAGTATAATTCTGATTTGTCGTGGGGCAGAGGGACTATGGCGTAAGCGCAATGCCCCCTGCCGGGTGATCGACTGAAGACTTGTCAAAAAATGCGCAGTGTGGGCTGAAACACCGGCGGATTATTCTCAACATCGTGGATGTCTACGGCAACGGACAAAAGGAGGCCAGAGTGCAGTGAATAGTGTCCATCTACAAGGGCTATCTGTGTCGTCGTTTTCCAACGGATAAATGTAGCCCTGCTCTGTACTTGCGGCCTGTACTTGTAAGCCTTCGGGCCGAGTGTGGTTTTCATGCCAAGCGATGGGATTACATCCGCTGGCGAAGGCAGTTCAGCGGCAGAAATGGCTGGTCATTACACAAACCATTCCTTGCGAGCGACAACTGCCTCACCACTCTATGGACGGACGGTGGATGAGCAATTAATCTGCGAGACAACTGGGTGGTGTACCGGGGCAATATCCATTGCAGGCGATCGTCTCATAGTCCCGCATCATCATATTAGACTCAGGACGATGATGATTCTGAAATACGTGGGGATAACCCTTAAATATCGATGCATATTAATTATCCTTTATTTTTCAATAGCTTACACTATTCAGAGTGTGCTACCATTGCCAAATTAGGGTTGATTATGCTCCGGAACTCAACCCTGGACATGGATCCAGCGCTGTTCGCTCCTAAAGGCACCCGAGCGACGGGCAGCGAGCGGAAGGCAGTGTGCGATATCACTGGGCACATTTCTTTGGTAACCCGGGTATATCCCCAAGGTGGACCGAATAGGCACATTACGCATCGGTTTACCGCCGGATCCTTCTTTCATCCGGGTCGGTGCGAGCGCATCCATTCGGTGTGCCAATGTGCCCCGTTCAAAACAGCACGAGACATTCGGTAGAAGATGGCGGCTGATTAAAATGTGACTGTCTAGGCTCGTTCCATTGAACGGTTCATGGCCGGTGTGAACATTTCATTGACATTCGGCGTAGCCCGTCCGGTAGGTCCAGAAGGGCTTGAGTATACCGGGCGGCCTACCGGTCCTGGCCCAAAGAAATGCGCAAATGGCCAGCTCTTCAGACGTCAGTCCGGCAAGCATCCACTATTTGCGCGATCAAGGAATAGTGAAGGTGACCTTTGAAGAGAACTTCCATTGACTTTTGATGTTATTTATTTAATTTATCTGATTTTAATCTATGATCTTTATGTTATAAAGATGCATTCCTAACAATGAGCTGCTATACCGTGTGGGTCAGATCCACAGAGAAAAAAAAAATCGTTATAATAGAATTAAAACTGTACATTCGTGACAATTAATGTACACTTTTCTGAATAGCGTGGCGTCCTGGCAGTATTTTAAGCGAAAACAATGGCGCCTCAGCGCTATGGAATACTCACATCGGTGGATGCTAGCTTTATACGTTACATGCATACGCACTTATTGTACGGTAACGAGGCCATATACGGGGAAAACACAAGATGGCACAACCCATATATTACTTGATTCCATATCAAACTCTCAAATATCAATGAAAGCTATATGATATTTTCTGAGGTTATCTATCAATGTAAATATATTAATATTTTATTAACTGCAAATTTTATTCATTCCTGTCTTCACTTATTAGAATTTTGTTCACCTAAGCCAGGACTGGTAAGTGGGTCTGGTCCAAATGTCGCAAAATGGCGTATTCTGCAGCTGGCCTTCACGCAGAGATGTAGTGTAGTATATTTTCGCCACTGCATGTGTAACAATAAATGTGCCTGCCCACAATGTGTGACCCCCCTCACAACTATATACCATGCAATCAAGTCAGCCCAGTGGAAAGGCCGGGACATTAATCACTCTCTCAGGTGTGCATGACAATTGCAATAATTGATCAGCTCGATTTCGCCCACTACAACCCTGAGAGCAGCTGTCAGCTGTGAAATGTCTAGTACTGTCTACCGTACAATGTGTATCCCTTCCTCTTCCTTGGGTTCAAGCGACCAGACCGATGATTGCCTCAAAGTGGATTTTATTAGAAATCAATTAAATGCCAGGCTGGAGTAAATGCCCCACCTCCTCTCCTTCTATTTGTCTATTTTTGTTCTCTCTGTGATGCCCCCCCCCCCCCTCTCTCTCTCTGTCTCTGTCTCTCTATGGCAATATGCATGATTTGAATTTCATAATAAATTTGTGAAATGTAAATGCTTGACTAATAAATAAAGAGATGTTTCGACGTGTGATATACATTTCGAATCGATGGCGTTATTGAACTATATGACACATGAAAAACACATACACCAGTCAACGTATTGGTATTCACTTCGTCGGTCCTAATTGGCCTAATACACAATGATGATTACTTACAATATCGATCACCTCTAACGTTCGGTTTAGCGGCCTGACTATTTAAGACGATTAGTCCTGTATGTCAATATGCTATAGTATAGCCGTTTATGTGTTGGTTTCATAGCTGGCCTCCGGGTATGTACATCGCAGTCTGGAAGCACACGACTGATACCGTGACACCGCTGTCAATTACAAAGTATCTCTAAAGGAAACCCTGGCACTGCATCCGGGGCACGTGGCGTCCAAACACATTGTATTGTCATGTGGGGTTCCATGGCACGATTGAAACTTCATGTGCGAAAAAGCGCCTTCAGGTACGCCACCCATAATGAGCCTCGGCGATTTTGAGCAGACCTCGGTAAACATCGGCAAACATCGGCAGCTGTAGCCCTGATATTTTAAGCAGTCTTAATGAAACAAAGCACGAATAAAACACTGCGAAAGAAGTGGTGACATAGGTAAAATAATTAGAACATCGTATAATAAGCTTCGGCGATTTAGAGAAGGCCTCGGTAAACATCGACAAACATCGGCGGGTGTCAGTGAAAGGGGAATCCCTAACTCGTTACGTCATTCACAGGGAATCCCCAATTAGTGACGTCATTCACAGGGTATTTCCCCGAGAATGGCTCTTCGTGATAAATTGCGAATATTCAAGAAAAAAACATGGAGAAAACGTGTAAATAGTTCAGAAAACATTCGTGTAGATCATAATTATATCGGAGACCATTATATATAACCAGATTTATTAAAATGTGAGCACAAGGCGTAAATTACTGATAATTGGAGTGAAATAAGCTGCTCCAAAAAATATTTCTGAAATAACATTTTCAAGTTTCAGGACGTGTTTCTCGGGAAATTTGCACGGCTACATATATTTTTCTTTATTTTTATTACAAGAACTATGTTTTTAGAAGTTTTTAAACGTGGTTTGGTGTCAAGATTTTCATTTTTGATGAAATTATAGCCAATTTTGTGAAGGTGGTGATTTCGAATTTTGGCAAAAACGGTCCTGTTTTTGCATAACTGCACTTTATTATTGCCATTCTATTATTTTTTGTGGCTACTATTTACATTGTTGAATATCATTCCTGTATTGCACTAGGTTTAAGCTTTCTAAAGAGCTATTACTGATGATAATGACTTAATATTGAGCTGAATTGTAGCAAAACTGCATATTCGTGGTAGGTGTCAAGTTTTGGTCATTTTGTGAAATGGGGGTATACTTGGAAAATGGAGCATATTTTTTTAACGGGACGGTAAAGTATCCTAAAAATTCACCAGAAGGTGTGTAATTGGGTATACTTTCATAAAATTATCCCAAATACAGAGTTCTTTTACCTTGCTATTATGGGTGGCTTACCTTAAAACACCGACATTTCATTTCACAAAAGCGGTCTAAAATACCAAATTTTATTTCATTTCATAAGCGGTCTAAAATGCCATCATTTCATTCTCATTTCACAAAAGCTGTCCAATCTGCCGTCATTTCATTCTCATTTCACAAAAGCGGTCTAAAACATCAACGTCTAATTCTCATTTCACAAAAGCGGTCTAAAACGCCATCATTTCATTCTCACTCCACAAAAGCGGTCTAACATGCCATCATTTCATTCTCATTTCACAAAAGCGGTCTAAAACATCAAAATTTCATTTCACAAAAGCGGTCCAAAGTGCCATCATCTCGTTCTCATTTCACAAAAGCGGTCTGAAACATCAACATTTCATTTCATTTCACAAAAGCGGTCGTGTGATATCTCCGTGCTTGCAACATACCTTCTCCCTTGCGACCCATGGAATCGTCAGCGGGTTAATCTGCCATTGGCTGAGTTCTGAGTATGTCTGTGTGTGTGTGACTAACTCCTGGTTGCAGTTTCGTCTGCTCCACGTTGTCGCATTTGTCAATGAATGTTGGCCCCCAATGTTGGTGTGTGGAGAACAATCTGGTACTGGTACACATGACGCACGTAAGCAACGGGTCATTATTTTGCCCTGTGTGAGTCGTTATTGTGGGGGAATTATAAAATCACGGCGGTATTCATCAACCACGTGTAGCTTAGGCGCGAAAAGCGCATTTTAGTCGCAGCCTCACCAGCTCATTGTGGCAGTATATATGATCAAAAAATCATATTCCATATAATTTTGTTACTTTCCTGATTGAGAAAATCCACCTCTTGGGTGAATACGTCTGTGTTGTCGATCCGATATCGCTCGTCAAATGTTCCACGTAGGGCTAAGTGGATTTGCGAAAGCTACGTGTGGTTTGTAAATATCGCCCCAGGTCTGGGACAATAGTGACCTCATGTTCAGCAGCACGCAGCGTGCGACAGGTCCTAACTGGCGAAACACGACTCCGACGATATAATGGAACTACCTTTAAAACTTCATCATGCTCATTCGGGGATGATATGTTTTACGAACATAGCTCACGTATTGCTCACGATTTCGCGGAGCCAAGCATGACATTGGAGTTGTACATAGACATTGGATATATACATAGACATTGGAGTTGTACATAGACATTGGAGTTGTATATATAATTATAGACATACCATCCTAGATGTCCACATCAAGTCGCTGTCTGCAATAAATCTACGGATTTTACCGAAGTTTCTTTTCGAGACAAAGTTCGATACTGATGTTGCTTGATATTTCCACCATTAATGTTGGTTTTCGGCCGCCGTCAGCTATCAGCGGCATGTCTGGTTAGAAGAATACGTCCTCCGATGTACGTTTGCGGTGTCGGTTTCAGATGGCCGGCGTCAACCACGAGAATTATCAGAACTATAGCCTCGTAACCTTCTCCTTCATCAGGTCATTGGGGGGGGGGGGGGCACTGTCTCCCCACCCCCCCATCTCCAAGAAACGGCCTAGTATGTAGCGCTTTTGGCCACTGTCTAATGTGCCCAAAACGGCATCTTAATTAGCAGAAAAACAATCGTCTTACTTAAACCAATTAATCCATCGATATTTAAGGCCTTAACCCCGGCACCCAACGGTGTTCAACTGGTGCACCACTCAACTGGGGATCGCGACCACCCCCCTGTCCACCCCTCCTCCTGTCCACCACCCCCCTGTCCACCCCTCCTTCTGTCCACCACCCCTGTCCACCCCCTGTCCACCACCCCTGTCCACCCCTCCTCCTGTCCACCCCCCCACCCTGTCCACCCCCCCCCCCCTATCCACCTCCTCCCTCTCCCCGGGGATGAAGGGTGTATTCTAAGGTGGGCTAAATTCTCTAGGTGTAATTAATTAACCCAGTGTGTCTATAAATCCGACTATTAATACGCGTATTCATTGTGTTGTACGCCAACGCGCCCCCCACCCCCTCCCTACCCTACCTCTCCTTTAGACATTTATGTTGTCCAATGCCTGCCTCCCTCTGTAAGCCCCCCCCCCGCACCCCACCCCGCCTGCCTGTCCCACCCCATGCCAGTAGCAGCTGTGGACCATGAACCTTATTGGTCGATCCCCGTATGTCCCACATCATCTCGTGTCGCATCTCGGACACGTGGACCGAGTGACGCACGTCGGCTTTAGGGAAATATCCCGGAAGTAGGTCATAGAGGTTGGAACACGGCATCTGGGACCGTACTCATAATCCCTTCGTAAGTTACGCACGGAAATTGCCTTTTCGTCTTAGCCTCACCAGCTCGTTGTGGTGGTTGGTGCTCATGATTAAGAAATTCTTTTGAATATAATTTTAACACTTTCTTAATTCAGAAAATCCACTTCTTGGGTGACTACTTATGTTTTTTTAAACCCGGCAATCACTCGACAAGTCTTCCGCTTAGTCTCGTTGCGCTAAGTTTAGCTAAGCTAAGTGGCGATTATGAATATGGCCCCTGGGGATTAATTGAGTCGTTTCGGCAATAACAATATCTTGACGGATGGATACAATTGTACTCGGTACAAAATGGAGCTCAATGCATGCCAAAGGGTGTCAACAAAATTAAGAAGTTCTCAAAATCTATCCAAGGGGCGCCGAATACGCCGAAGAGGTGCTTAAAGCACCACTAGACCCTGTCTGTACTCGTGATAACTTTAAAACGCTCAGCATACACCTTTATGAGCTTAGGATGAATCAAACGGTAGAATAATCAAGCTAAAAAAAAAGACTCCATACGAACCAAAATAAGCTCACCATACCCAAAGTTGCCAAAACTGAAAATTCAAAAGCTGCCGCAGAACAAAATCCAATGGGCATAAAATAACCCACAGAGTTCCCAAACTAATTAAAATGGGCATCAGATAACGCAAAATGTGCCATAGAAAACTTTAAATGAACATAAAATAATCCAAAAAGTGCCAAAACAAATTGAAATTATCGTAGCATAACCCAAAAGGTGCCACATGAATATTCAGAGCATACAATAACCCTAAAGATCCTGGAGGATAATCCAGAGTGTGCCATTTGTCCGATAATCGAACGACTCATGAATGAAGTTTATTATCCTATGTTTTATGACGATCTGCCATCTGGTAAGCTACATCTATTCTCATCCCCCCCTCCCCCTTCCCCCCTCACCCCCCCCCCCCGGCGCTCCCCCTGAGAAAAACAATAAGGTCAATCACATTTAATTGGCCTCTGGCGCATTACATGAAAAATTCCATACAGACGGCAAAAAGCCACGTAAACTTAAAAACGTAAAAAAAGGAATCCCAGAAATGAGGAAAATGGGACGAGACGATTTATGTGACCTCTTAACGTCTGAATGCCTTCAGAGTTCGCTGACCGGTTCTAATTGGCTGTTAGGGGTTTAAGAAGTTCTTGCTCCGTGGCTGTCTGAAAGCGTTCGACCCGCTAGAGAGGGTGGAAGAAGAGGCGGGGGGATCGGGGGGATCGGGGGGGGGGGATACGCTAGCTATTGTGCCCCCCCCCCCGATACTTAAAATTAAAATTGACCGTCAAGACCCTGTATTAGGAATTGAATAGCTATGTATTATCGAGGCGTCGCCGAGCGCCCCAGACGTCCAGTGTATGTGGCCGATATAACGCGGTGGGCGGGCCAGACATATACACTGAGCCAGACATATACACTGAGCCACACATATACACTGAGCCAGACATATACACTGAATCAGATAGATACACTGAACCAGACATACACTGAACCAGACATATACACTGAACCAGACATATACAGAGCCGGACATATAAACTGAGCCAGACATATACACTGAGCCAGATATATACACTGAACCAGACATACACTGAGCCAGACATATACACTGACCCAGACATATACACTGAGCCAGACATTTACACTGAGCCAAACATATACACTGAGCCAGACATATACACTGAATCAGATATATACACTGAACCAGACATATACACTTAACCAGACAAATACACTGAGCCAGACATATACACTGAGCCAGACATATACACTGAATCAGATATGTACACTGAAGCAGACATATACACTGAATCAGATATATACACTGAGCAGACATATACACTGAGCCAAGCATATACACTGGGCCAGACATATACACTGAATCAGATATATACACTGAGCAGACATATACACTGAGCCAAGCATATACACTGGGCCAGACATATACGCTGAGCCAGACATATACACTGAGCCAAACATCTACGCTGAAACAGACATATACACTGAGACAGACATATACACTAAGCCAGACTTATACGCTGAGCCAGACATATACACTTTGCCAGACACATACACTGAACCAGACATAGACACCGAACCAGACTTTTTGGTCCCATTGCCATCTCGGGAGCGATAAAACTTACTATGGGTCCCCATGGAATCCCAGACAGTCCTATATCCTCGGCCCCTGATTCTGGTGGAGCCCTGCCTGTCAGGTCTATCAATATAAATCAACATTTATATTGCGTATTGCATCATTGTCATTATTACTTCGATTATTATTATTGCTTTTCTGTTTGCTTTCATGTCGATTTTTCTCTCTTATAGACACCTTGGCATTCAAAACCGTAATGAGACAAACATAAATAGTAATATAAACAACATATTAAAAATATAAATATACAGGGTCTGCTTACAGGGAGACACAAGGTAATAGCAATACAAAGGTGTTTAATTTTTACATCAATAATATAAGTTATATCAAACATGCAGTTCGGTTTGCAGAGATTCAGTCAGCTGTCTATTGTAAAAAGTATGTTCTGATCAAAGTCTATTTATTACAGAATAATATATTCTACCCAGATCTGCCCCAGCGCAAATATCTAGCACACTGCCGCTCCATACGGATAGGAGATACCGTTCACCGTACACTTGTCATCTCAGATGTTCGTATAGGTATAGGACAGGTCGAGGGTTCGTATAGGAGAAATGAGCGACTGCAGATAGGACAGGTTGATTACCTTTCCCTATAGGCCACTTGGGTTACCTTTGCCTATAGGCCACTTGGGTTAACTCTCGCAAAAGGACAGGTTGGTTACCTTTCCCTATAGGTCAAGTTGGTTACCTGTCCCCAATAGGCCAGGTTGGTTTCCTGTCCCAAATAGGACAGGTTCGTCACATTTTTCACATAGGACAGGTTGGTTACGTTTAACTATAGAACAGGTTGGTTACTTTTCCCAATAGGTCCGGTTGGCTACCTTTAACTATAGGACAGCTTGGTTGCCTTTCCCGTATAGAACAGGTCGGTTACCTTTCCTTATAGACCAGGATGGTTACCTTTTCCTAGAGGACATGTTGGTTACCTTTTCCTAGAGGACAGGTTGGTTACCTTTCTCGTATAGAACAGGTCGGTTACCTTTCCTTATAGACCAGGATGGTTACCTTTTCCTAGAGGACATGTTGGTTACCTTTTCCTAGAGGACAGGTTGGTTACCTTTCTCGTATAGAACAGCTTGGTTACCTTTCCCGTATAGGACAGGTCAGTTACCTTTCCCGCATAGGACAGGTCGGTTACCTTTCCCGTATAGGACAGGTCGGTTACCTTTCCCGTATAGGACAGGTCGGTTACTTTCCTCGTATAGGACAGGTTGGTTACCTGTCCCCATAGACCAGGATGGTTGCCTGTTCCAAGAAGACAGGTGGGTTACCTTTCTCGTATGGGATAGGTTGTTATCTTTCCTTATAGGACAGGTTGGCTACCTTTGCCATATAAGACAGGTCAGTTACCTTTCCCGTATAGGACAGGTCGGTTACCTTTCCCGTATAGGACAGGTCGGTTACCTTTCCCGTATAGGACAGGTCGGTTAACTTTCCCGTATAGGACAGGTCGGTTAACTTTCCCGTATAGGACAGGTCGGTTACCTTTCCTGTATAGGGCAGGTCGGTTACCTTTCCCGTATAGGACAGGTCGATTACCTATCCCGTATAGGACAGGTCGGTTGCCTTTCCCGTATAGGACAGGCTGATGACCTTTCCCGTATAGGACAGGTCGGTTACCTTTCCCGCATAGGACAGGTCGGTTACCTTTCCCGTATAGGACAGGTCGGTTACTATTCCCGTATAGGACAGGTCGGTTATCTTTCCCGTATAGGACAGGTCGGTTATCTTTCCCGTATAGGACAGGTCGGTTATCTTTCCCGTATAGGACAGGTCGGTTATCTTTCCCGTATAGGACAGGTCAGTTACCTTTCCCGTATAGGACCGGGGCATTGACCCTTTGCAATATGGCCGCTACACGCGGGTGACTCACCGAGCGCTATGATTGGCCAATCAATTACGATGCGGTCGGACAACAAAGAGCGCATGCGCATTGTGTGCTCCCCGGGTCACGCATGTTGAAATAATCGAATTTGAATGATGACGGCTTGAAGCCGCTGCCACTGCGTCACCACAGCTTTAAGTCACTGCCACTGGAAGACTTCAAGATGATGTTGGAATGCCATTATTCCCATAGCAGCGGGAAGGCATCTCGATGATGATGTCTATTACAGCCCCAAAACTCGCTTATCGTACAAGAGCCGATGAGATGGCTAACAGAATTTCTCTGATTACCGAGATGCCGAGATACAAAGGAGTATCGCATTGCTCTCTCCACCCCACCCCCTATTATCGCCCGCCACGTGGTCCAGTTGCCACGTGGTCTTCGCGACGAGGCGGAGGCAAGCCTTAATGGCCGTTATTGCTGGTGGCGCCATGGTACCGGCCGCCGGGCAAATCAGCCGGCAATCAGGTTACCATGGCAAGCCGCCGGTCACCGGTCGTCGCCCCCGCCCCCCCCCCCCCCCGCCCCTCTCTCCCCTGCAAGACTCTTTAAGTGGTGACGTCGGGCGGGAGAGAGACCTGCACCCATTGCTGCTTATCTCGATAATGTCATCCACGCTTTCCATGTTGACGAGCCTCGTCCTCCGCGACCGCCTTGTCGCTCGCCGCATGTATGGGCGTTAACTGCCGGCGACCAGCGGACATCAAAATCAATGATACCTGACCTGATACGGCGCAGATATCCTCCCTCGTTTTTTTGCTGATTTGGTAGCGCAAATTTAATTGTCTTTGCTTTGGGTCGGTTTTGTTAAATACCACTGAGGTGAGAGGCCGCGCTGTGGTGACATGTGCGGTGCAAATGTAACCTGCTCCATATAATATAATATAACATAATAACAACCCATGTCGAAATGTTGACATCGTGATATGAGGCCGACCACGTGGTCGTTGTATAAAAGTCACACCGACCACGTGGTCATTATATAGAAGTCACACCGACCACGTTATCGTTATATGGAAATCGCACGGACCACTTGCTTGTTATATAGAAATCGCACGGACCACGTGATCGTTATATAGAAGTCACCGACCATGTGGTCGTTATATAGAAGTCACCGACCACGTGGTCGTTATATAGAAGTCACACCGATCACGTGGTCGTTATATTGAAGTCACACCGATCACGTGGTCGTTATATAGAAGTCACACCGAGCACGTAGTCGTTATATAGAAGTGACACCGATCACGTGGTCGTTATATAGAAGTCACCGACCACGTGGTCGTTATATAGAAGTCACCGACCACGTGGTCGTTATATAGAAGTCACCGACCATGTAGTCGTTGTATAGAGGTCACCGACCACGTGGTCGTTATATAGAAGTCACACCGACCATGTGGTCGTTATATAGAAGTCACCGACCACGTGGTCGTTGTATAAAAGTCACACCGAGCACGTAGTCTTTATATAGAAGTGACACCGATCTCGTGGTCGTTATATAGAAGTCACCGACCACGTGGTCGTTATATAGAAGTCACACCGATCACGTGGTCGTTATATTGAAGTCACACCGACCACGTGGTCGTTATATAGTAGCCACACCGACCACGTGGTCGTTATATAGAAGTCACATCTACCACGTGGTCGTTATATAGTGGCCACACCGACAACGTGATCGTTATATAGATGTCACCGACCACGTGGTCGTTATATAGAAGTCACATCGATCACGTGGTCGTTATATAGAAATCGCACGGGCAACGTGGTCGTTATATAGAAGTCACACCGATCACGTGGTCGTTTTATAGAAGTCACACCGATCACGTGATCGTTATATAGAAGTCACATCTACCACGTGGTCGTTATATAGAAGTCACATCTACCACGTGGTCGTTATATAGAAGTCACACCGATCTCGTGGTCGTTATATAGAAGTCACACCCATCACGTGGTCGTTATATAGAAGTCACATCTACCACGTGGTCGTTATATAGAAGTCACATCTACCACGTTAGCCACACCGACGACACCAACGTGATCGTTATATAGAAGTCACACCCGACCACGTGGTCGTTACATACAAGTCACACCGACCACGTGGTCGTTATATCGAAGTCACAACCGACCACGTGGTCGTTATAAAAAAAGTCAAAGATAAATGCCAAATGCGAAGATAATATTAAAAAACATATGGCAAACTAATGTAGATATACTGCATTGTATGAGTGTCTATGGCTGTCAACAGATTTCAAGCAGGGAATCATTGGCGCACGTGCAGTTATTTACTCACCGTCTAAAAATAGTTCAAAACGCTCGCGAAACTCTAAACCTGTGTATTATCGAATAGATCATATCACATCCACTGACGCTCCATGTCTTCGTGCAATTGCAATTAGGTGTGACAATAATAGCCACATATACGTCAGATCAGGAGATAGTTACTCATGAAAAACGCCTTTCATTCATGGCTTCAAGTTCTCAAGTTCATGGGTGTGGAATTACGATTTTTTTTTGTTTCACCGGATACTTGCTCGTCAAATTAGCGTCACGAAGGTTTGCAAAACGCTTAATAAGGTTACTTAATACAAAAGGAAGGACCAACCAAGGTCCACAGCATATGATACGCCAGTGAAATCGGTGGCGAGTTTCCTTGGTTCATTACTTGTTTCGCGTCCCCACGCCTTTACGTTCAATGAGGATACCAATAGCGAATACACATATCAACGGCCACATGTGACTTCTCTTGTCTGAATCATATATCGGGGGGGAGGGGGGGGGGTGCAAGAGGGGGGGGGGGGGTCGTGTTCCCAGATCACGAAGAATAAATTTCTTTATTCCCAGGACACGATGAATTAAAAGCAGAACTCTCCGCATGCAATGGAAGGGCGGATACACGATACTAAATTGACGATTTCCCGATTCACGGTTATTTAATATTAAAAATTCCCAGTTCACGGTTTTTTAATAATAAAATTCGTAG
Organism: Arenicola marina; assembly: GCA_964019135.1. Taxonomy (NCBI): domain Eukaryota; kingdom Metazoa; phylum Annelida; class Polychaeta; family Arenicolidae; genus Arenicola; species Arenicola marina. Next base: position 24,766,655 of record OZ025252.1, read on the forward strand.
TTTCCGATTGATGAAAATCCTTGATCACGGCGGTCGGCTAATACGCCATTCCCAGTTCACGAAGAATTATTTTCCTCATTCATTCCCAGTTTACGGTGAAATGAAAAGTCCAATCCCGAGGAACGCAAATACTCCTTGCACCCCCCCCCCTTCCATATATGACAGGAGTCATTACTCGCTGTAGGTTAGCTGTAGCCGACATGTTGTGACATCAGTTAACGCCGTCCTCTCTACAGTGTCTTCGTTAGTTTTACAAAACATTTTGATTGAGAAGGATATGGGACTCCGCTAGCAGCTCATACATATTCCCTAACTCGCTCCTTAATATGGAACACATTATCTCTTAATATGGAACACATCATCTCTTAATATGGAACACATTATCTCTCAATATGGAACACATCATCTCTTAATATGGAACACATCATCTCTTAATATGGAACACATCATCTCTTAATATGGAACACATTATCTCTTAATATAGAACACATCATCTCTTAATATGGAACACATCATCTCTTAATATCGAACACATCATCTCTTAATATGGAACACATTATCTCTTAATATGGAACACATCATCTCTTAATATGGAACACATCATCTCTTAATATGGAACACATCATCTCTTAATATCGAACACATCATCTCTTAATATGGAACACATTATCTCTTAATATGGAACACATCATCTCTTAATATGGAACACATTATCTCTTAATATCGAACACATCATCTCTTAATATGGAACACATCATCTCTTAATATCGAACACATCATCTCTTAATATGGAACACATTATCTCCACATATAGAACACCTCATCTCTTAATATGGAACACATTATCTCTTAATATGGAACACCTCATCTCTTAGTATGGAACACATTATCTCTCCATATGGAATACATCATCTCTTAATATAGAACACATCATCTCTTAATATGGAACACATCATCTCTTAATATGGAACACATCATCTATTAATATGGAACACCTCATCTCTTAATACACTGATCAAGGAAAAGTAAAGTCTGACAGGGAAATACTCTCTGAGGCCCGGCGCTTTTATGAGGGGCTATATGCGTCACACGCACAAGCAGACGTAAATGTTACTGAATATATTAATGAAACAAAAGTGACAAAGAAACTCTCCGAAGAAGAAAAATGTAAAATGAGCAACGAAATATCAAAACCAGAATGTGACGAGGTGATCAAAAGAAACTTAAAGAAAAACAAATCACCTGGAAACGACGGTTTAACCAGCGAATTCTATCAAGCTTTGTGGCCGCATATCGGCCACTTCCTTGTTAATTTATTTAACGATTGTCTAAAAGACGGACATCTGTCTAGGTCTCAAAGGTCATCCACTATTTCGCTAATTTTTAAAAAAGGAAACCGAGAAGATATAAGAAACTACAGACCAATAAGCTTATGTAACGTGGATTACAAAATACTATCATTCTGCCTGAGCAACCGCATACACAAGGTCTTGAGTAAAATAGTCAACACTGACCAAACTGGGTTCGTTAAAAAACGTTTTATTGGCCAAAATATACGCCTTATCGAAGACGTTAGAACACACGCTGAAAGGTATAAAAAGCCAGGAGTATTAATCTTTTTGGACTTTCAGAAGGCTTTTGATACGGTCGAATGGAACTTTATTTTCAAAACCCTGAAGACCTTCAACTTTAGTGACATATTTATAGACTATATTAAAACCCTGTACACGGAACCAATTGCATACATTAAAAACAATAACCACATTTCAGCGGAATTCTCAATAAACAGAGGTGTTAAACAAGGCTGCCCATTATCAGCTCTCCTCTTCGTACTTGTTGTAGAAATAATGTCAATCCGCCTCAGACACAACGAAGATATAAAAGGATATGAAATAAACATAAACGGTAACATAAAGAAACTAATTCTATCACAGTATGCCGATGATGCGACACTAATTCTAAGCGACATCGCATATATAGGGGAAGCAATACAGGAAATAAACAGATTCTCACGCTATGCTGGACCACTGTTGAATATGGAAAAGACCTTTGGTATGGCAATCGGAAGCAGACGAGGGCTGACGGGATCGCTTAGCGGTATATCCTTCACGGACGAACCTGTGCGAGTTTTAGGCATGTTTATTGGTCATGATACAGAAAAATGCTACAAGTTAAACTGGGAAAGCAAACTAAGATCTGTAGAAAAGGTACTCACTGAATTCAAGAGAAGAAGGCTCACCCTGCTTGGTAAAATAACCATACTAAAAAGCTTAGCTCTTTCAAAAATCACCTTTATAGCTAGTTGCGGTGTCGTCTCTTGTGACACAATTAAACAATTAAAGAAAGCATTTTATGAATTTCTGTGGGGAAAGAGAGATAGATTAAGGCGGAGCTTGATCGTAGCTCCTATTGAAACTGGTGGATTGAATATGGTTGATATTGACTGCTACCTTAAGTCCTTAAAAGCAGCCTGGTATACACGAATTTTAAGTGCAAAACACTCTAACTGGGCATTAGTGGCAAATTGCTACTTCCAATCAATAGGCTTGGATAATATTTATCATGGCGAGTCCTTTAAGGATGAACGATCATACCCCATACTATCCAAAATACCCATATTTTATAGAGAGGTTATTTTAGCATTTAATCAGTTCCGAAGGCACCAGCCAGAAACAACAGACACATCCCAAGCACTTACACAGCACATTTGGGGCAATCAAAATATAACTATTTCTAATGGAACCAGCAAGCACAAACAATGTCTGTATTTTAATACATGGTATCAACAAGGCTTCCATGATATAGGAAACCTCCAAATCAGAGACGGCAAAATTTGTGAATCTTATCTTGTTAAGAACATGTCATTAACAGCAAATTTTTTACAAGAACTATACCAACTGAAGATAGCCACAAAAAAGTTGTGCGGCGCTGTTTTAAACCACGACCCAGCAACATTTAGTGACAAAGACAACAATATCAAGATAAAATCATTTAGTACGAAAAGTAAGACTTACTACACCTCTTATTGTAAACAGTTAATCTCGAAACCGCCATCGGAAGTCAAATGGAAAAAAATGTTTCCCAACGAAAATATAGATTTTAAAGATGTCTATTTGAGAAAAGTTAAGAACGTGTTCGACAAGAAAATAGCTGAGTTTAACTATAAAACCCTACACCATATATTGGCTTGTAAAGCCAACCTATATAAATGGAAACTTTCTAACGACGCACAGTGCGCAGAATGTAACGAGGAGCATGACCTTAAGCATCTTCTGTATGAATGTCCCCGCGCAAAATATATCTGGTCATATGTTGAACAAGTACTAGACAGAAAGATCTTATTTATTGATATTATTATAACCAATATTGCAAATAATGCAGCTTTTATTATCTATTTGATATCATATCTTTTATACAAAGAATTTATGATGCAATGCGGTTCTGTACCAACGAGAAACTTGTCTAGTCGTAACTTTTTTTATTCTGAACTACGTTTTAGAAAATATACATATAGTCAGTGCGATAAGCCTGAAATATGTTCTATGATTGACATGATTGTTTCAAAATTAGTGTGATCTGTTTTTCGTTACTTGTAATTGATATATGTATCTGTATTTTCATGTTGATTGCTAAATAAAGCATTTTATTAAAAAAAAAAAAAAATCTCTTAATATAGAACACATCATCTCTTAATATGGAACACATCATCTCTTAATATGGAACACATCATCTATTAATATGGAACACCTCATCTCTTAATATGGAACACATTATCTCTTAATATGGAACACCTCATCTCTTAGTATGGAACACATTATCTCTTAATATGGAACACACTTAATATGGAACACATCATCTCTTAGTATGGAACACATCATCTCTTAATATGGAACACATCATCTCTTAATATGGAACACATTATCTCTTAATATCGAACACATCATCTCTTAATATGGAACACATTATCTCTTAATATGGAACACATCATCTCTTAATATGGAACACATCATCTCGTAATATGGAACACATCATCTCTTAATATGGAACACATCATCTCTTAATATGGAACACATTATCTCTTAATATGGAACACATTATCTCTTAATATGGAACACACCCTCTCTTAATATGGAACACATTATCTCTTAATATGGAACACCTCATCTCTTAATATGGAACACATCATCTCTTAATATGGAACACATCATCTCTTAGTATGGAACACATTATCTCACCATATGGAATACATCATCTCTTAGTATGGAACACATTATCTCATACAATATGAAGGATTTATATAAATCCGATAGTTGCCATGAAAACAGTTTTCATAAATTAATGGCGGATTCCTGATTCACAAGTTGTTGGTATTTCCTTGTTGACGCTTCTTTCTATGATGAGCCAATGTAGGCGAGACAAGTGGATAGTGGTGCCTTTTGTTATGCTCGGTTCACATGATGCAATACGTTGTAAAGATCGTTGTAATAAATTAAATTTCAACCATCTGGCCAACTAGAGGTCAGTTTTTACGACGCATTGTAAGTTTAGCGTATCTTGTAAATCTGGCGACCAACTTTGCGATGTCGAAACTGTTCTGTGTACTGCATAAGTCTAAACAACACAATGAAGGGTGGGTCTAGCGCCAGCGACCTTTAAGGTCTTAGCTCGAGTCTCCCGGCCAAGTTCATCATTTGTTATACTTCTCATTTGTAATTATGTCGTACTTGGTCAAATAAATGAATCTAGAATCTGGATTCTTGAACTTTGCGATGCCGAAACTGTTCACCATTTAGCGTCGATTATTTTTCTTTTTAACGTCGAGTATTTTAGCCAGTTAGATGAACAAGTGGTAATACATATATCTGGATCTAGGTGGCGGGCTTGCGAATGACCCACCCCCATGTCAGTAGGTTGTTACGCGGTCTGACCGCGTACACGGTTGACCGACCGAGGCCTCGACAAGTTTTACTACCGTTGAAGGAATGATGGTACCGTGTGAACCAGCTAGGCCAGTGGGCACAACAAACCCAGCGACGTTTACACCGACAAGTTGATACAGGTGCTGTGTTACATAATGAACCATACATGATGAATGGGTTGTTAGCCTTGTGGAATGCCAACAAACCTCGACTGAGACCACGACGTCTATTAGTCGTTTCACAGGACCCCTAGCAGCTAGGTGCTGCATTAAAGCAATGTATGATGTAATTTTTTGTATTACCAACCTCCTCCCCATGTCAAAATAGTTTATTCTGTTTGGAATTTAAATCCTGAAAGCCTGTGGGCTATCCGGAGAGAAACAATTTGGTCACCGGAGCGGAAGTTGGTGGCCGGCTTTATATCCCTACGCGCCTGTTCGCTGTTCGGTACTTTGTGTGTGATGTCGACCGCGGCTCGCTATTACGTCCGCGCGCGATATAAATAAACCGCGCAGTTTTATGTTGAAATGTTTGTTTTACAGACTCAAAGAGATATAAAACATATATGCATCATAATTTTGAGATAGTTTCAGTCTTGATTCTAAAATGTAAAAAATCTAAGATGGCGCATGTAGGTATATTGCTTTAATAGCGTGCCGTTACACTAAGGATCATTGTCCAATCACGATGAGCGTTACATCTCGAGTACGGCACAGGCAGAGCATGGCTTGCACTCACTTGAGTCACGTGTCGCTGTAATATAAATCTCTCAGCTGAACGTTGAACAGTTCCTGTCGGATTCATCCTGTAACTTATAGGAAGAGTGTTCATTGGTTCTGCAAACCATATTCATCGGTTACATTTACCGGTAACGTAGAGTATCATGTATCAAATCTTCACCGTTAATCTCAAAGTTCTCATCACTATGCGTGTCTGTAGCACCACGAACAGATATATTCCTTCTATATCTAAAACTTCAGAACTTTCTTGTTGGTTCTATGACGCCGATGTTAACACAAGCAGGTGATACCTGTGAACAGCAACGTGTCAGTGAAGTGTGGACACACTGCTCTATGTGAGATTCTTTGCGCCCACGGCCTGTATACCTATTGATCTATACGAGGGTGCAACGGACACAAACCCGCCAATGACCCTTGCACTCGCAGTACTAACAGTAATGATCCAAAAATTGTCGCTGAAATCTTAAATTTTATTTGGCGGGTTAGTGTTGGGTATGATACGTATTATTTGCACAGTTTATAATCGTTTGTAAGATAAATAAAGGACACGTAAACTACGCCTTACAACACTTGCTGCATTGTAATGTATAAGAAGAGGCCAGGGGGCACAGCATTTGAAAGGGGGGCACATATATACAGATATACCTTGAATGATAAGGGGGCATAGATATACCTTAGGGTCTGAAAGGGGGGCCCGTGCCCCCTGTGCCCCCCTCACCCTGAGTCGCTATTGTGGGAATATTGGGGGACAAGGATGGTCATCGAGTACAGACACGTCCTGTGGTGTTGTCTGACCCCCCCCCCCCCCCGTCGCACTTCCAACGCCTGTGTCACAGCCTGGCTGGGGGTGACTTCCAAGAAACATGAAGTGACCTGAATAACCCCTACCCCCACACCGCTCCACCGCCACCCCACACGCATATCAGGCAGCCACCCCTCCACCCCACCTCAAGTCATCACCCCTTAACCGGCACCATCAGCCCCCCCCCCATCCCCGGGATATACACCCTCCATAATCCACCCCATGCCCGCCATCCCCAGTCACCCTCACCCTAATCACCCACCCCCCCCCCCCCCTCGTCCCCAGTCACCCTCACCCTCATCTTCCACCCGCCACCCGTCCCAAGTCACCCTCACACTAACCATACACCCCCCACCCTCCCAAGTCACCCTCACACTAACCATACACCCCCCACCCCCCCACCCCCCGTTCCCCTTCATCATTATGCTACATGACGAGGTGAAAAATAACACAACCGGCCCGGCCCGTTCACCCCCAATGGGATGTGTCATCGATTTGAAGACCCCCACCCCCACCCAGTCCCACTCTCACCCCCACCCTCCCCCTCCCCACCCCGCCACCCCGCGGCACCCCCCCCCTGCCAGATGTTATTCTTACCCTGTGAGGCGGGTGCAGCAGCCGATGACCTTGAGCTAGCATTCAGAGTGGTCAGCGACTGGTCATCGATCAGGTCGCTGACGGCGTCTACGATCGATTCGCTTCACAGCTCTAAGATATCTGAGGGGGGGGGGGGGGGAGGGGGGCACGACTGAGCCGGGGAGGGTCTTGGGGTGGTGGTGGTGGTGGTGGTGGTGGTGGTGGTGGTGGTGGTTGGGGGGGGGGGGGTCTTACCAGTTTTATTTTTCTGCTTTCGATTTTAACAGTGTGTCAGTCCAACAGATCTCGATTTTAACAGTTTATCTTTGTATCGGATCTTTACTTTAACACCTTTCCATCACTTCGACTTCTCATATATATAACTCTTTTTTTTCTATAACCGTACAGTTACATGTAGTTGCCAAAGCGCACACCAGGACCCACATCTCTTTCCAGTTGGTTATTATACTAACATTTGCTAGCGTTCGTTTACAGAGCGAGCGGTGTAACCATAGCAACGTTTTAGCCGCCATAGTAACAGGACAGTCTCTATGCCTGTAGGTGGCGCTCATTCATCTGCCGGTCACACTGTGTCTAGCGGCCAAGGGACGTTTTTGTTTTACTCTGGCCCAAGTTTCAGACCTGGAGGGTTTTTTTTCTCCTGTTTACTGCCTACTGCTGAATGCAATTACCGTCCTCGGGGATCTCTCCGCATAAAGGCGGCATAACACGGCTGTTTTTGTGTCTTTTGTCCAGTCTTGGCGCGTGAGCTCTGTCTGCCAGGCCAGCCATCGGGCTAGGGTTCGCGCACCAGTCAGTGTTGCGACTCTCTGGGTTCGTGCGAGATAAAGATACGTGGGGAGTTACCCCCGTGACGTGAGCAGTAAAACGTGAGGCTTCTACTGGATGCCGTAGTGTGTTGTCAAGCCGCCATTTGGAATTTACTGATTGCCTCCCACCGGACAAACCTTAAAACAAATCTCAGGCGAACTCCTCATCCGCGTTATCATATGAATGGATTCTCCAACAAAAAGTAATCCGATTGCAATGCTCTGAACAAAACTGCGCCGTACTTTCTGTTTGCTGTTTCACTCCTCGACAAACAATCACCTCATCATTGCTTTTTTTATCATTAATTTGCGATGACGTCTTACAATGATTATTGCCGCCATTACGTCACAGATGACGGTTCATTTCCGGTCCCGACGCCACCCGGTCTTCACTAATCTGTGCTCCGTGCAGTATCGCTAAGCAACCACTGTTCTACCCCCCCCCCCCCCTCCCTGCGTATACACGCCCGTGCCCCAACCACGCATGGACAAACCTAGCCAAAGCCCCCTGACATGCACTCGGCCCCCCTTCCCAACCGTGGCTCAAAAACCCCAGCCAAGCACCCCCCCCCCCTCCACATCCACCCCTCCCCCTCCCTCCTGGCCACACCTACTCATCAGCACCGCCATAAACCGAAGTCATCTCCAACACGATAATCTGAATGTCTCTTCCCCCCACCCCCACCGTCCCACACTGCCCCACCGGCCAATACCCACCCCAACTCTCCCATAACCCACCTCACCCTCCAAAACCCAGCCACCTCCCAATATCCACCCCACCTTGCAACACCCACCCCACCCTCCCAACACCTACCCCACCCCCCAGTACCCCCCCCCCCCAATATCCATCCCTCTAATATCCACCCCACCCCCAAATATCTTCCCACCGCCCTCCAATACCCCCCCCCCCCCCCACCACCCAGTTCTCCGCCGAGTCCCGTGCGCCATCGAGGTGAGTCCATTCTCAGCTCAACATCCGGGGCTTTCACATCCGGGACTTTCACATCCGGGGCTTTCACATCCGGGACTTTCACATCCGGGGTCTTTTCCATCCGCCGTGGTTCCATCCGACGCTTGACATGTAAATGATCTCCCGCCATTTTATTCGGAAATTGTGCGCGTGTAATTAATGGCCAGGAAGGTCATCGGCAGCTGCTGCACTGGCCGCCAGGGGGCACTAGCGGTCGCTAGGTGGCGTCACAACCGCCCACAACGGTCGTTCGATCACGTTCCGCAAACGACCAAGGCGTCTAACATTTAACGACACACTGACCAAGGCGTCTTACATTAAACGAAACACTGACCAGGGCGTCTAACATTTAACGAAACACTGACCAAGGCGTCTAACATTTAACGAAACACTGACCGAAGCGTCTAACATTTAACGAAACACTGACCAATGCGTCTTACATTTAACGAAACACTTGACCAAGGCGTCTTACATTTAACGAAACACTGACCAAGGCGTCTTACATTTAACGAAACACTGACCAATGCGTCTAACATTTAACGAAACACTGACCAATGGGTCTAACATTTAACAAAACACTGACCAAGTCGTCTTACATTTAACGAAACACTGACCAAGGCGTCTAACATTAACGAAACACTGACCAAGGTGTCTAACATTTAACGAAACACTGACCAAGTCGTCTTACATTTAACGAAACACTGACCAAGTCGTCTTACACTTAACTGACCACTGACCAAGGCGTCTTACATTTAACGAAACACTGCCCAAGGCGTCTTACATTTAACGAAACACTGACCAAAGCGTCTTACATTTAACGAAACACTGACCAAGGCGTCTAACATTTAACGAAACGCTGACCAATGCGTCTAACATTTAACGAAACACTGACCAAGTCGTCTTACATTTAACGAAACACTGACCAAGGCGTCTAACATTTAACGAAACACTGACCAATGCGTCTAACATTTAACGAAACACTGACCAAGTCGTCTTACATTTAACGAAACACTGACCAAATCGTCTTACACTTAACCGACCACTGACCAAGGCGTCTTACATTTAACGAAATACTGCCCAAGGCGTCTTACATTTAACGAAACACTGACCAAGGCGTCTTACATTTAACGAAACACTGACCAAGGCGTCTAACATTTAACGAAACACTGACCAAGTCGTCTTACATTTAACGAAACACTGACCAAGTCGTCTTACACTTAACCGACCACTGACCAAGGCGTCTTACATTTAACGAAACACTGCCCAAGGCGTCTAACAATTAACGAAACACTGACCAAGGCGTCTTACATTTAACGAAACACTGACCAAGGCGTCTAACATTTAACGAAACACTGACCAATGCGTCTAACATTTAACGAAACACTGACCAAGTCGTCTTACATTTAACGAAACACTGACCAAGTCGTCTTACATTTAAACGACTACTGACCAAGGCGTCTTACATTTAACGAAACACTGACCAATGCGTCTAACATTTAACGAAACACTGACCAAGGCGTCTTACATTTAACGAAACACTGACCAAGGCGTCTAACATTTAACGAAGCACTGACCAATGCGTCTTACATTTAACGAAACACTGACCAATGCGTCTAACATTTAACGAAACACTGACCAATGCGTCTAACATTTAACGAAACACTGACCAAGTCGTCTTACATTTAACGAAGCACTGCCCAAGGCGTCTTACATTTAACGAAACACTGCCCAATGCGTCTAACATTTAACGAAACACTGACCAATGCGTCTAACATTTAACGAAACACTGACCAAGTCGTCTTACATTTAACGAAACACTGACCAAGGCGTCTAACATTCAACGAAACACTGACCAAGTCGTCTCATATTTAACGAAACACTGACCAAGTCGTCTTACACTTAACCGACCACTGACCAAGGCGTCTTACATTTAACGAAACCCTGCCCAAGGCGTCTTACATTTAACGACACACTGACCAAGGCGTCTTACATTTAACGAAACACTGACCAAGGCGTCTAACATTCAACGAAACACTGACCAAGGCGTCTAACACTTAACGAAACACTGACCAAGTCATCTTACATTTAACGAAACACGGACCAAGTCGTCTTACATTTAACTGACCACTGACCAAGGCGTCTTACATTTAACGAAACACTGCCCAAGGCGTCTTACATTTAACGAAACACTGACCACTGCGTCTTACATTTAACGAAACACTGACCAAGGCGTCTAACATTTAACGAAACACTGACCAATGCGTCTTACATTTAACGAAACACTGACCAAGTCGTCTTACATTTAACCGACCACTGACCAAGGCGTCTTACATTTACCGAAACACTCCCAAAGCGTCTTACATTTAACGAGACACTGACCAAGGCGTCTTACATTTAACGAAACACTGACCAATGCGTCTTACATTTAACGAAACACTGCCCAAGGCGTCTTACATTTAACGACACACTGACCAAGGCGTCTAACATTTAACGAAACACTGACTAAGGCATCTAACATTTAACGAAACACTGACCAAGTCGTCTTACATTTAACAAAACACTGACCAAGTCGTCTTACATTTAACCGACCACTGACCAAGGCGTCTTACATTTAAAGAAACACTGCCCAAGGCGTCTTATATTTAACGAAACACTGACCAAGGCGTCTTACATTTAACGAAACACTGACCGAAGCGTCTAACATTTAACGAAACACTGACCAAGTCGTCTTACATTTAACGAAACACTGACCAAGTCGTCTTACATTTAACGAAACACTGACCAATGCCTCTTACATTTAACGAAACACTGACCAATGCGTCTTACATTTAACCAAACTCTGACCAAGGCGTCTAACATTTAACGAAACACTGAACAAGACGTCTAACATTTAACGAAACACTGACCAAGTCGTCTTACATTTAACGAAACACTGACCAATGCCTCTTACATTTAACGAAACACTGACCAATGCGTCTTACATTTAGCCAAACTCTGACCAAGGCGTCTAACATTTAACGAAACACTGACCAAGTCGTCTTACATTTAACGAAACACTGACCAATGCCTCTTACATTTAACGAAACACTGACCAATGCGTCTTACATTTAACCAAACTCTGACCAAGGCGTCTAACATTTAACCAAACTCTGACCAAGACGTCTAACATTTAACGAAACACTGGCCAAGTCGTCTTACATTTAACGAAACACTGACCAATGCCTCTTACATTTAACGAAACACTGACCAATGCGTCTTACATTTAACCAAACTCTGCCCAAAGCGTCTTACATTTAACGAAACACTGAACAAAACGTCTAACATTTAACGAAACACTGACCAAGTCGTCTTACATTTAACGAAACACTGACCAATGCCTCTTACATTTAACGAAACACTGACCAATGCGTCTTACATTTAACCAAACTCTGACCAAGTCGTCTAACATTTAACGAAACACTGACCAATGCGTCTAACATTTAACGAAACACTGACCAAGGCGTCTAACATTTAACGAAACACTGACCAATGCGTCTTACATTTAACGAAACACTGACCAATGCCTCTTACATTTAACGAAACACTGACCAATGCGTCTAACATTTAACGAAACACTGACCAATGCGTCTAACATTTAACGAAACACTGACCAATGCGTCTAACATTTAACGAAACACTGACCAAGTCGTCTTGCATTTAACGAAACACTGACCAATGCGTCTAACATTTAACGAAACACTGACCAAGTCGTCTCACATTTGACGAAACACTGACCAAGTCGTCTTACACTTAACCGACCACTGACCAAGGCGTCTTACATTTAACGAAACACTGCCCAAGGCGTCTTACATTTAACGAAACACTGACCAAGTCGTCTTACATTTAACGAAACACTGACAAATGCCTCTTACATGTAACGAAACACTGACCAATGCGTCTTACATTTAACCAAACTCTGACCAAGGCGTCTAACATTTAACGAAACACTGACCAAGTCGTCTTACATTTAACCGACTACTGACCAAGGCGTCTTACATTTAACGAAACACTGACAAATGCCTCTTACATTTAACGAAACACTGACCAATGCGTCTTACATTTAACCAAACTCTGACCAAGGCGTCCAACATTTAACGAAACACTGACCAAGTCGTCTTACATTTAACCGACTACTGACCAAGGCGTCTTACATTTAACGAAACACTGCCCAAGGCGTCTTACATTTAACGAAACACTGACCAAGGCGTCTTACATTTAACGAAACACTGACCAAGGCGTCTAACATTTAACGAAACACTGACCAATGCGTCTTACATTTAACGAAACACTGACCAAGGCGTCTTACATTTAACGAAACACTGACCAATGCGTCTAACATTTAACGAAACACTGACCAAGGCGTCTTACATTTAACGAAACACTGACCAAGGCGTCTAACATTTAACGAAGCACTGACCAATGCGTCTTACATTTAACGAAACACTGACCAATGCGTCTTACATTTAACGAAACACTGACCAAGTCGTCTTACATTTAACGAAGCACTGCCCAAGGCGTCTTACATTTAACGAAACACTGCCTAATGCGTCTAACATTTAACGAAACACTGACCAATGCGTCTAACATTTAACGAAACACTGACCAAGTCGTCTTACATTTAACGAAACACTGACCAAGGCGTCTAACATTCAACGAAACACTGACCAAGTCGTCTCATATTTAACGAAACACTGACCAAGTCGTCTTACACTTAACCGACCACTGACCAAGGCGTCTTACATTTAACGAAACCCTGCCCAAGGCGTCTTACATTTAACGACACACTGACCAAGGCGTCTTACATTTAACGAAACACTGACCAAGGCGTCTAACATTTAACGAAACACTGACCAAGGCGTCTAACACTTAACGAAACACTGACCAAGTCATCTTACATTTAACGAAACACGGACCAAGTCGTCTGACATTTAACCGACCACTGACCAAGGCGTCTTACATTTAACGAAACACTGACCACTGCGTCTTACATTTAACGAAACACTGACCAAGGCGTCTAACATTTAACGAAACACTGACCAATGCGTCTTACATTTAACGAAACACTGCCCAAGGCGTCTTACATTTAACGACACACTGACCAAGGCGTCTAACATTTAACGAAACACTGACCAAGGCGTCTAACATTTAACGAAACACTGACCAAGTCGTCTTACATTTAACAAAACACTGACCAAGTCGTCTTACATTTAACCGACCACTGACCAAGGCGTCTTACATTTAAAGAAACACTGCCCAAGGCGTCTTATATTTAACGAAACACTGACCAAGGCGTCTTACATTTAACGAAACACTGACCGAAGCGTCTAACATTTAACGAAACACTGACCAAGTCGTCTAACATTTAACGAAACACTGACCAATGCGTCTAACATTTAACGAAACACTGACCAAGTCGTCTTACATTTAACGAAACACTGACCAATGCCTCTTACATTTAACGAAACACTGACCAAGGCGTCTTACATTTAACGAAACACTGACCGAAGCGTCTAACATTTAACGAAACACTGACCAAGGCGTCTAACATTTAACGAAACACTGACCAAGGCGTCTAACATTTAACGAAACACTGACCAAGTCGTCTTACATTTAACAAAACACTGACCAAGTCGTCTTACATTTAACCGACCACTGACCAAGGCGTCTTACATTTAAAGAAACACTGCCCAAGGCGTCTTGTATTTAACGAAACACTGACCAAGGCGTCTTACATTTAACGAAACACTGACCGAAGCGTCTAACATTTAACGAAACACTGACCAAGTCGTCTAACATTTAACGAAACACTGACCAATGCGTCTAACATTTAACGAAACACTGACCAAGTCGTCTTACATTTAACGAAACACTGACCAATGCCTCTTACATTTAACGAAACACTGACCAATGCGTCTTACATTTAACCAAACTCTGACCAAGGCGTCTAACATTGAACGAAACACTGACCAATGCGTCTAACATTTAACGAAACACTGACCAAGGCGTCTAACATTTAACGAAACACTGACCAATGCCTCTTACATTTAACGAAACACTGACCAATGCGTCTAACATTTAACGAAACACTGACCAATGCGTCTAACATTTAACGAAACACTGACCAATGCGTCTAACATTTAACGAAACACTGACCAAGTCTTACATTTAACGAAACACTGACCAATGCGTCTAACATTCAACGAAACACTGACCAAGTCGTCTCACATTTAACGAAACACTGACCAAGTCGTCTTACACTTAACCGACCACTGACCAAGGCGTCTTACATTTAACGAAACACTGCCCAAGGCGTCTTACATTTAACGACACACTGACCAAGGCGTCTTACATTAAACGAAACACTGACCAGGGCGTCTAACATTTAACGAAACACTGACCAAGGCGTCTAACATTTAACGAAACACTGACCGAAGCGTCTAACATTTAACGAAACACTGACCAAGTCGTCTTACATTTAACGAAACACTGAACAAGGCGTCTAACATTTAACGAAACACTGACCAATGCGTCTAACATTTAACGAAACACTGACCAAGTCGTCTTACATTTAACGAAACACTGACCAATGCCTCTTACATTTAACGAAACACTGACCAATGCGTCTTACATTTAACCAAACTCTGACCAAGGCGTCTAACATTTAACGAAACACTGAACAAGGCGTCTAACATTTAACGAAACACTGACCAATGCGTCTAACATTTAACGAAACACTGACCAAGTCGTTTTACATTTAACGAAACACTGACCAATGCCTCTTACATTTAACGAAACACTGACCAATGCGTCTTACATTTAACCAAACTCTGACCAAGGCGTCTAACATTTAACGAAACACTGACCAATGCGTCTTACATTTAACCAAACTCTGACCAAGGCGTCTAACATTTAACGAAACACTGACCAAGGCGTCTAACATTTAACGAAACACTGACCAAGGAGTCTAACATTTAACGAAACACTGACCAATGCGTCTAACATTTAACGAAACACTGACCAAGGCGTCTAACATTTAACGAAACACTGACCAAGGAGTCTAACATTTAACGAAACACTGACCAATGCGTCTAACATTTAACGAAACACTGACCAATGCGTCTAACATTTAACCAAACACTGACCAATGCGTCTAACATTTAACGAAACACTGACCAAGTCGTCTTACATTTAACGAAGCACTGACCAATGCGTCTAACATTCAACGAAACACTGACCAAGTCGTCTCACATTTAACGAAACACTGACCAAGTCGTCTTACACTTAACCGACCACTGACCAAGGCGTCTTACATTTAACGAAACACCGCCCAAGGCGTCTTACATTTAACGACACACTGACCAAGGCGTCTTACATTTAACGAAACACTGACCAGGGCGTCTAACATTTAATGAAACACTGACCAAGGCGTCTAACATTTAACGAAACACTGACCAAGTCATCTTACATTTAACGAAACACTGACTAAGTCGTCTTACACTTAACCGACCACTGACCAAGGCGTCTTACATTTAACGAAACACTGCCCAAGGCGTCTTACATTTAACGAAACACTGCCCAAGGCGTCTTACATTTAACGACACACTGACCAAGGCGTCTTACATTTAACGAAACACTGACCAGGGCGTCTAACATTTAACGAAACACTGACCAAGGCGTCTAACATTTAACGAAACACTGACCAAGTCATCTTACATTTAACGAAACACTGACCAAGTCGTCTTACATTTAACCGACCACTGACCAAGGCGTCTTACATTTAACGAAACACTACCCAAGGCGTCTTACATTTAACGACACACTGACCAAGGCGTCTAACATTTAACGAAACACTGACCAAGGCGTCTAACATTTAACGAAACACTGACCAAGTCGTCTTACATTTAACAAAACACTGACCAAGTCGTCTTACATTTAACCGACCACTGACCAAGGCGTCTTACATTTAAAGAAACACTGCCCAAGGCGTCTTATATTTAACGAAACACTGACCAAGGCGTCTTACATTTAACGAAACACTGACCGAAGCGTCTAACATTTAACGAAACACTGACCAAGTCGTCTAACATTTAACGAAACACTGACCAATGCGTCTAACATTTAACGAAACACTGACCAAGTCGTCTTACATTTAACGAAACACTGACCAATGCCTCTTACATTTAACGAAACACTGACCAATGCGTCTTACATTTAACCAAACTCTGACCAAGGCGTCTAACATTTAACGAAACACTGACCAATGCGTCTAACATTTAACGAAACACTGACCAAGGCGTCTAACATTTAACGAAACACTGACCAATGCCTCTTACATTTAACGAAACAATGACCAATGCGTCTAACATTTAACGAAACACTGACCAATGCGTCTAACATTTAACGAAACACTGACCAATGCGTCTAACATTTAACGAAACACTGACCAAGTCTTACATTTAACGAAACACTGACCAATGCGTCTAACATTCAACGAAACACTGACCAAGTCGTCTCACATTTAACGAAACACTGACCAAGTCGTCTTACACTTAACCGACCACTGACCAAGGCGTCTTACATTTAACGAAACACTGCCCAAGGCGTCTTACATTTAACGACACACTGACCAAGGCGTCTTACATTAAACGAAACACTGACCAGGGCGTCTAACATTTAACGAAACACTGACCAAGGCGTCTAACATTTAACGAAACACTGACCGAAGCGTCTAACATTTAACGAAACACTGACCAAGTCGTCTTACATTTAACGAAACACTGAACAAGGCGTCTAACATTTAACGAAACACTGACCAATGCGTCTAACATTTAACGAAACACTGACCAAGTCGTCTTACATTTAACGAAACACTGACCAATGCCTCTTACATTTAACGAAACACTGACCAATGCGTCTTACATTTAACCAAACTCTGACCAAGGCGTCTAACATTTAACGAAACACTGAACAAGGCGTCTAACATGTAACGAAACACTGACCAATGCGTCTAACATTTAACGAAACACTGACCAAGTCGTCTTACATTTAACGAAACACTGACCAATGCCTCTTACATTTAACGAAACACTGACCAATGCGTCTTACATTTAACCAAACTCTGACCAAGGCGTCTAACATTTAACGAAACACTGACCAATGCGTCTTACATTTAACCAAACTCTGACCAATGCGTCTAACATTTAACGAAACACTGACCAAGGCGTCTAACATTTAACGAAACACTGACCAAGGCGTCTAACATTTAACGAAACACTGACCAATGCGTCTAACATTTAACGAAACACTGACCAATGCGTCTAACATTTAACGAAACACTGACCAATGCGTCTAACATTTAACGAAACACTGACCAAGTCGTCTTACATTTAACGAAACACTGACCAATGCGTCTAACATTCAACGAAACACTGACCAAGTCGTCTCACATTTAACGAAACACTGACCAAGTCGTCTTACACTTAACCGACCACTGACCAAGGCGTCTTACATTTAATGAAACACCGCCCAAGGCGTCTTACATTTAACGACACACTGACCAAGGCGTCTTACATTTAACGAAACACTGACCAGGGCGTCTAACATTTAATGAAACACTGACCAAGGCGTCTAACATTTAACGAAACACTGACCAAGTCATCTTACATTTAACGAAACACTGACTAAGTCGTCTTACACTTAACCGACCACTGACCAAGGCGTCTTACATTTAACGAAACACTGCCCAAGGCGTCTTACATTTAACGAAACACTGCCCAAGGCGTCTTACATTTAACGACACACTGACCAAGGCGTCTTACATTTAACAAAACACTGACCAGGGCGTCTAACATTTAACGAAACACTGACCAAGGCGTCTAACATTTAACGAAACACTGACCAAGTCATCTTACATTTAACGAAACACTGACCAAGTCGTCTTACATTTAACCGACCACTGACCAAGGCGTCTTACATTTAACGAAACACTGCCCAAGGCGTCTTACATTAAACGAAACACTGACCAAGGCGTCTTACATTTAACGAAACACTGACCAAGGCGTCCTACCTTTAACGAACGGCAAGAACAGGAATCTCTTATGTAACCGCACACATATGAACCGATGAAGATTCTGTCAGGGCAGCCACTCTACATATTGTGCGATAGCCGTGATGGAGACAACACGAATCTGCCAAAAACGTGTGTCTTTATCTTATCTATTATGGATTCTAACTACATTACCCGGCATTCATTGCGTCGCACCATTATGTCGCATACAATCTGTGGCTTGCTCCATCTCTCCCTTAATCTGCCTCCATTTCCTGCTGCGTCCAGCTTCCCCTCCCTCTCTCCCTCACCCCTCATTCCCAGGCTGTAAAGCTCTCCCACTTGCAGCACACCCCCCCCCCCCACCACTCACCCCCACCAACACCGTCCCGCACCCCCCTTGCCAATCCAGACTCCACAGCGTGTCTCGGTCACTCCGGAAGCCACGTGGGGCCCCATATGTCACGTGACTGATGACGCGTGGGCGTGGCATCGGCGCTTTAAACAGCGGTCCCCTTATTTCTCTCTGGTATTTCCGGATGACATTTAAAACGGCCCCCGCAGACCCCGATGCCATGTACCCCTATTTACCCCGTCACTCCGCCACCCCGACAAACCGATAAATTCCGCTTCTCTTAGTTATAGCTCCGCCCACCTGTAACACACACCCAGCCTTCCACCCACCCACCCACCCATCCACCCACCCACCCACCCACCCCCTACCCACCGCACCCACACCGTTATAAATCCCATTCCCAGACCCTCTTATACATTATTGCACGTGGCCTTTTGGTCCCTCCCTTGTAGAAAGTCCGCCGGCTAAACGCCCTCCTCTCCTCCCTACCCCCCCCCCCCCCCAACCGCCCCTCACCCCATCACTTCACACCTTCACCTCTCCGCC
Source organism: Arenicola marina (assembly GCA_964019135.1). Lineage (NCBI taxonomy): Eukaryota > Metazoa > Annelida > Polychaeta > Arenicolidae > Arenicola > Arenicola marina. Next base: position 24,786,477 of record OZ025252.1, read on the forward strand.
ACCTCCACCCCCCCCCCCCCGCCTCCGCAATTACGGATTAAGCAGACACCCATTTCGGGTCTTCATGCACTGCGGAAACGCTGAAGATTGGTAGTGAGGACGAGGCAGGTTGAGGGTGAGGGAGAATGGGGCAGGGACACTGCAGAAAAATTAATAAAAATGAAGAAGCATGGATGTTGCTCATAAAGGTGTCTTTTAGGTTGGGAATACCGCGACCCCGCCCCCCCCCCCCCCCCCACCCACCTCACCCACCCACAACGCCCTCGCGCCTTCTCCCTTTTACCCCGATGAATGGCATATTTATACCGCCAGACATCTGACCGGCGACACGTGCGCCGAGACCTAGGTTATAACCATGGTAACGAGACGGGAGAAAACCGGATCCCGCCGCGCTGCAGGCCAAATATGCGCCAAGAAGACCAGCCACGAGTGAAATGTCGCAACCACGAGAAAACAGCCGAGAGGAGACATGTCACAGGGAAACACTGGCTGAGCAACAGCCACTCCCCCTACCCAGGTACCCCCTCCCCCTACCCAGGTACCCCCTCTCCCCATCACGGCACGCACTCTCCCCATTACGGCACCCACTCTCCCCATCACAGTACCCGCTCTCCCCATCACGGCACCCACTCTCCCCATCACGGCACCCACTCTCCCCATCCCGTCACCCACTCTCCCCATCACCCACTCTCCCGATCACGGCACCCACTCTCCCCATCACGGCCCCCACTCTCCCTTACACCCACTCCCCCCATCACGGCACCCACTCTCCCCATCACCCACTCTCCCCATCACCCACTCTCCCCATCACGGCACCCACTCTCCCCATCACCCACTCTCCCCACCACGGCACCCACTCTCCCCATCACGGCACCCACTCTTCCCATCACCCACTCTCCCCATCATGTCAACCACTCTCCCCATCACGGCACCCACTCTCCCCATCACGGCACCCACTCTCCCCATCACCCACTCTCCCCATCACGGCATCCACTCTCCCCATGACGGCCCCCACTCTCCCTTACACCCACTCTCCCCTTCACGGCATCCACTCTCCCCATCACGGCACCCACTCTCCCCATCACGGCACCCACTCTCTCCATCACGGCACCCACTCTCCCCATCACGGCACCCACTCTCCCCATCACGGCACCCACTCTCCCCATCACGGCACCCACTCTCCCCATCACCCACTCTCCCCATCACGGCACCCACTCTCCCCATGACGGCCCCCACTCTCCCTTACACCCACTCTCCCTTACACCCACTCTCCCCATCACGGCACCCACTCTCCCCATCACGTCCCCCACTCTCCCCATCACCCACTCTCCCCATCACGGCACCCACTCGCCCCATGACGGCCCCCACTCTCCCTTACACCCACTCTCCCCATCACGGCACCCACTCTCCCCATCACCCACTCTCCCCATCACGGCACCCACTCTCCCCATCACGGCACCCACTCTCCCCATCACGGCACCCACTCTCCCCATCACGGCACCCACTCTCCCCATCACGGCACCCACTCTCCCCATCACGGCACCCACTCTCCCCATCACGGCACCCACTCTCCCCATCACGGCACCCACTCTCCCCATCACCCACTCTCCCCATCACGGCACCCACTCTCCCCATCACGGCACCCACTCTCCCCATCACCCACTCTCCCCATCACGGCACCGACTCTCCCCATCACGGCACCCACTCTCCCCATCACCCACTCTCCCCATCACGGCACCCACTCTCCCCATCACGGCACCCACTCTCCCCATCACGGCACCCACTCTCCCCATCACGGCACCCACTCTCCCCATCACGGCACCCACTCTCCCCATCACGGCACCCACTCTCCCCATCACCCACTCTCCCCATCACGGCACCCACTCTCCCCATCACGGCACCCACTCTCCCCATCACCCACTCTCCCCATCACGGCACCGACTCTCCCCATCACGGCACCCACTCTCCCCATCACCCACTCTCCCCATCACGGCACCCACTCTCCCCATCACGGCACCCACTCTCCCCATCACGGCACCCACTCTCCCCATCACGTCAACCACTCTCCCCATCACGGCACCCACTCTCCCCATCACGGCACCCACTCTCCCCATCACCCACTCTCCCCATCACGGCATCCACTCTCCCCATCACGGCACCCACTCTCCCCATCACGGCACCCACTCTCTCCATCACGGCACCCACTCTCCCCATCACGGCACCCACTCTCCCCATCCCGGCACCCACTCTCCCCATCACGGCACCCACTCTCCCCATCACCCACTCTTCCCATCACCCACTCTCCCCATCACGGCACCCACTCTCCCTTACACCCACTCTCCCCATCACGGCACCCACTCTCCCCATCACGTCACCCACTCTCCCCATCACCCACTCTCCCCATCACGGCACCCACTCTCCCCATGACGGCCCCCACTCTCCCTTACACCCACTCCCTCCATCACGGCACCCACTCTCCCCATCACGGCACCCACTCTCCCCATCACGGCACCCACTCTCCCCATCACGGCACCCACTCTCCCCATCACGGCACCCACTCTCCCCATCACCCACTCTCCCCATCACCCACTCTCCCCATCACGGCACCCACTCTTCCCATCACGGCTCCCTCTCTCCCCATCACGGCACCCACTCTCCCCATCACGGCACCCACTCTCCCCATCACGGCACCCACTCTCCCCATCACGGCACCCACTCTCCCCATCACGGCACCCACTCTCCCCATCACCCACTCTCCCCATCACGTCAACCACTCTCCCCATCACGGCACCCACTCTCCCCATCACGGCACCCACTCTCCCCACCACGGCATCCACTCTCCCCATCACGGAACCCACTCTCCCCATCACGGCATCCACTCTCCCCATCACGGCACCCACTCTCCCCATCACCCACTCTCCCCATCACGGCACCCACTCTCCCCATCACGGCACCCACTCTCCCCATCACGGCACCCACTCTCCCCATCACCCACTCTCCCCATCACCTACTCTCCCCATCACGGCACCCACTCTCCCCATCACGGCACCCACTCTCCCCATCACGGCACCCACTCTCCCCATCACGGCACCCACTCTCCCCATCACCCACTCTCCCCATCATGTCAACCACTCTCCCCATCACGGCACCCACTCTCCCCATCACGGCACCCACTCTCCCCACCACGGCATCCACTCTCCCCATCACGGCATCCACTCTCCCCATCACGGCTCCCTCTCTCCCCATCACGGCACCCACTCTCCCCATCACGGCACCCACTCTTCCCATCACGGCTCCCTCTCTCCCCATCACGGCACCCACTCTCCCCATCACGGCACCCACTCTCCCCATCACGGCACCCACTCTCCCCATCCCGGCACCCACTCTCCCCATCACGGCACCCACTCTCCCCATCACGGCACCCACTCTTCCCATCACGGCTCCCTCTCTCCCCATCACGGCACCCACTCTCTCCATCACGGCACCCACTCTCCCCATCACGGCACCCACTCTCCCCATCCCGGCACCCACTCTCCCCATCACGGCACCCACTCTCCCCATCACGGCACCCACTCTCCCCATCACGGCACCCACTCTCCCCATCACCCACTCTCCCCATCACGGCACCCACTCTCACAATCACGGCATCCACTCTCCCCATCACGGCACCCACTCTCCCCATCACCCACTCTCCCCATCACGGCACCCACTCTCACAATCACGGCATCCACTCTCCCCATCACGGCACCCACTCTCCCCATCACGGCACCCACTCTCCCCATCACGGCACCCACTCTCCCCATCACGGCACCCACTCTCCCCATCACGGCACCCACTCTCCCCATCACGGCACCCACTCTCCCCATCACGGCACCCACTCTCCCCATCACCCACTCTCCCCATCACCTACTCTCCCCATCACGGCACCCACTCTCCCCATCACGGCACCCACTCTCCCCATCACGGCACCCACTCTCCCCATCACGGCACCCACTCTCCCCATCACGGCACCCACTCTCCCCATCACCCACTCTCCCCATCATGTCAACCACTCTCCCCATCACGGCACCCACTCTCCCCATCACGGCACCCACTCTCCCCACCACGGCATCCACTCTCCCCATCACGGCACCCACTCTCCCCATCACGGCATCCACTCTCCCCATCACGGCACCCACTCTCCCCATCACCCACTCTCCCCATCACGGCACCCACTCTCCCCATCACGGCACCCACTCTCCCCATCACGGCATCCACTCTCCCCATCACGGCACCCACTCTCCCCATCACGGCATCCACTCTCCCCATCACGGCACCCACTCTCCCCATCACGGCACCCACTCTCCCCATCACGTCAACCACTCTCCCCATCACGGCATCCACTCTCCCCATCACGGCACCCACTCTCCCCATCACGGCACCCACTCTCTCCATCACGGCACCCACTCTCCCCATCACCCACTCTCCCCATCACGGCACCCACTCTCCCCATCACGGCACCCACTCTCCCCATCACGGCACCCACTCTCCCCATCACCCACTCTCCCCATCACGTCACCCACTCTCCCCATCACCCACTCTCCCCATCACCCACTCTCTCCATCACGGCACCCACTCTCCCCATCACGGCACCCACTCTCCCCATCACGGCACCCACTCTCCCCATCACAGCACCCACTCTCCCCATCACCCACTCTCCCCATCACGGCACCCACTCTCCCCATCATGGCACCCACTCTCCCCATCACGGCACCCACTCTCCCCATCACGGCACCCACTCTCCCCATCACCCACTCTCCCCATCACGGCACCGACTCTCTTATCACCCACTCTCCCCATCACCCACTCTCCCCATCACGGCACCCACTCTCCCCATCACGGCACCCACTCTCCCCATCACGTCACCCACTCTCCCCATCACCCACTCTCCCCATCACGGCACCCACTCTCCCCATGACGGCCCCCACTCTCCCTTACACCCACTCTCCCCATCACGGCACCCACTCTCCCCATCACGGCACCCACTCTCCCCATCACGGCACCCACTCTCCCCATGACGGCACCCACTCTCCCCATCACGGCACCCACTCTCCCCATCACGGCACCCACTCTCCCCATCACGGCATCCACTCTCCCCATCACGGCACCCACTCTCCCCATCACGGCACCCACTCTCCCCATCACCCACTCTCCCCATCACGGCACCCACTCTCCCCATCACGGCACCCACTCTCCCCATCACGGCACCCACTCTCACAATCACGGCATCCACTCTCCCCATCACGGCACCCACTCTCCCCATCACGGCACCCACTCTCCCCATCACCCACTCTCCCCATCACGGCACCCACTCTCCCCATCACGGCACCCACTCTCCCCATCACGGCACCCACTCTCCCCATCACGGCACCCACTCTCCCCATCACGGCACCCACTCTCACAATCACGGCATCCACTCTCCCCATCACGGCACCCACTCTCCCCATCACGGCACCCACTCTCCCCATCACCCACTCTCCCCATCACGGCACCCACTCTCACAATCACGGCATCCACTCTCCCCATCACGGCACCCACTCTCCCCATCACCCACTCTCCCCATCACGGCACCCACTCTCCCCATCACGGCACCCACTGTGCCCATCACGGCACCCACTCTCCCCATCACGGCACCCACTGTGCCCATCACGGCACCCACTGTGCCCATCACGGCACCCACTCTCCCTTTCACGGCACCCACTCTCCCCATCACGGCACCCACTCTCCCCATCACGGCACCCACTCTCCCCATCACGGCACCCACTCTCCCCATTACGGCACCCACTCTCCCCATCACGGCACCCACTCTCCCCATCACGGCACCCACTCTCCCCATCACGGCACCCACTCTCCCCATCACGGCACCCACTCTCCCCATCACGGCACCCACTCTCCCCATTACGGCACCCACTCTCCCCATCACGGCACCCACTCTCTCCATCACGGCACCCACTCTCCCCATCACGTCAACCACTCTCCCCATCACCCACTTTCCCCATCACGGCACCCACTCTCCCCATCACGGCACCCACTCTCCCCATCACCCACTCTCCCCATCACAGCACCCACTCTCCCCATCACCCACTCTCCCCATCACGTCACCCACTCTCCCCATCACGGCACCCACTCTCCCCATCACGGCACCCACTCTCCCCATCACGGCACCCACTCTCCCCATCACGGCACCCACTCTCCCCATCACGGCATCCACTCTCTCCATCACCCACTCTCCCCATCACGGCACCCACTCTCTTATCACCCACTTTCCCCATCACCCACTCTCCCCATCACGGCACCCACTCTCCCCATCACAGCACCCACTCTCCCCATCGCCCACTCTCCCCATCACGGCACCCACTCTCCCCATCACGGCACCCACTCTCCCCATGACGGCACCCACTCTCCCCATGACGGCACCCACTCTCCCCATCACCCACTCTCCCCATCACGACACCCACTCTCCCCATCACCCACTCTCCCCATCACGGCACCCACTCTCCCCATCACGGCACCCACTCTCTCCATCACGGCACCCACTCTCCCCGTCAACCACTCTCCCCATCACGGCCCCCCCTTTCCCCATCACCCACATTCCCCGTCACCAACACGGCCCCCACTCTCCCCATCACCCACACGGCCCCCACTCTCCCCATCACCCACTCTCCCCATCACGGCACCCACTCTCTCCATCACGGCACCCACTCTCCCCATCACCCACACGGCCCCCACTCTCCCCATCACCCACACGGTCCCCACTCTCCCCATCACGGCACCCACTCTCCCCGTCAACCACTCTCCCCATCACGGCCCCCACTTTCCCCATCACCCACATTCCCCATCACCAACACGGCCCCCACTCTCTCCATCACCCACACGGCCCCCACTCTCCCCATCACCCACACGGCCCACTCTCCCCATCACCCACTCTCCCCATCACGGCACCCACTCTCTCCATCACGGCCCCCACTCTCCCCGTCAACCACTCTCCCCATCACGGCACCCACTCTCTCCATCACGGCACCCACTCTCCCCATCACCCACTCTCCCCATCACGGCACCCACTCTCTCCATCACGGCACCCACTCTGCCCATCACCCACTCTCCCCATCACGGCACCCACTCTCTCCATCACGGCACCCACTCTCCTCATCACCCACTCTCCCCATCATGGCACCCACTCTCCCCATCACGGCACCCACTCTCTCCATCACGGCACCCACTCTCCCCATCACCCACTCTCCCCATCACGGCACCCACTCTCTCCATCACGGCACCCACTCTGCTCATCACCCACTCTCCCCATCACGGCCCCCACTCTCCCCATCACCCACTCTCTCCATCACGGCACCCACTCTCCCCGTCAACCACTCTCCCCATCACGGCACCCACTCTCTCCATCACGGCACCCACTCTCCCCATCACCCACTCTCCCCATCACGGCACCCACTCTCTCCATCACGGCACCCACTCTGCCCATCACCCACTCTCCCCATCACGGCACCCACTCTCTCCATCACGGCACCCACTCTCCTCATCACCCACTCTCCCCATCATGGCACCCACTCTCCCCATCACGGCACCCACTCTCTCCATCACGGCACCCACTCTCCCCATCACCCACTCTCCCCATCACGGCACCCACTCTCTCCATCACGGCACCCACTCTGCTCATCACCCACTCTCCCCATCACGGCACCCACTCTCTCCATCACGGCACCCACTCTCCCCATCACCCACTCTCCCCATCATGGCACCCACTCTCCCCGTCACGGCACCCACTCTCTCCATCACGGCACCCACTCTCCCCGTCAACCACTCTCCCCATCACGGCACCCACAGATTTTCAATATAGAAGGCTTTCAACAAGGCTTGTATCATGCGCCGTTTGGAATGATGTATTTTTAGCTTTCTTTTTTCGCCCCCCCCCCCCCCCGCCTTTCTCCTCCATGCCCCTTCCCCCCCCGTCAGGCCAGTCCCTGGCTTGACTTCAGCTCCTCCCTGGACTTTCCAATTACTATTTCCCATGTAACGCCAGTCTCGACTTCGATCACGTGATGCAGTGCTCACGTGACTTGTCTGATCACGTGACTAGTCTGATCATGTGACTTGTCTGATCGCGTGACTTGTCTGATCACGTGACTTGTCTGATCACGTGACTTGTCTGATCACTTGACTCGTCTGATCACGTGACTGGCACTCACGTCCAGCGTTCTGCACGTGACTTCACTGATCACGTGACCAATACTCTCACTTGCGTCCTACGGGTGACTTGTCTGATGACGTCACTGACACACTCACGTGTCGCGTCGTGCACCTCAGCTTCTGATCACGTGACACCCCCCCCCCCCACCACCGCCTCCCTCCTCTACCCGTTGTCATTTAATCTTACTTTGATAGCATAGAATTTTCTTAGTTCTCGGAATTTAGCTGTCATTACGCATAAGTGTCAGCCACAATGTATGGCCAATCTAGACTGTGTGTCTGTGTGTCTGTGTCAGCGACTGGGAAGTGAAAGGACATAAATGTCTACGGCCTCGTCTCCTGCCACAATTAACGTTGATGCCTTGATTTTAAAATGTTAAACTTTGTCCTGGTCTTCTCATCGGCTGTGTCGCATAGATTAACTGTCGCCTGGCTCACAGTTCAGCCAAACCAATTTGAGCTTCTCCAGTTAATGATTACATTCATCCAGGGTAGCACATTTCGTTAGGCCAAGACTGCTTTTTTGCAGGACTCCCCTTGCATCCGCTGTAACGTTGTGTTATAATCTGGGGGTTACTTGACGGCGATGCCGACGAACATGGCAAAAGCTAGCATTAGACTCCACGCCCGACTGGACACCAAGGTCAAATACCAAGGTCAAACACCAAGGTCAAACACCAAGGTAAATCTGTGACTGGGATGGTGGTCAGGCCCGCTGTTATCGCCACCGCCCCTGGACCAGTGTCGATGGCGCATCTAGGGTTCTGAAAGTCGTGAACTAATACCTTATAACTAGAGTTAGAATATGCTATAAGAGCCCCACCCACTACCCACAGCTCCTCGCCTGCCAAGGTCGGTGAAGCCGACTAATTGATGCCACCAGCGATCACGTGACCTGATCAGCCTTGGGCTTGACCCGGGGGGCCGAGGAGGGATCGACGCGGTGTCCGCCACAGGGACCGGTTGATTTTATGGATGGCCGCACGGTGGCGCTGCAGATCAAGGCGGTTGTCAATTGATGCGACAAATGGTTTCTGCGATCCCGCGGTAAAGAGAAAATGGCGAGAAATACCCGCTGGCTTAAGTGGTATGACGGTGAATTACGGTAAAACAGTATACGCAACACAAGTGGTATACCGGTGAATTATGGTAAAACAGTATACGCAACACAAATGGTATACCGGTGAATTAAAGTAAAACAGTATACGCAACACAAGTGGTATACCGGTGAATTACGGTAAAACAGTATACGCAACACAAGTGGTATACCGGTGAATTAAGGTAAAACAGTATACGCAACACAAATGGTATACCGGTAAATTACGGTAAAACAGTATACGCAACACAAGTGGTATACCGGTGAATTACGGTAAACAGTATACGCAACACAAGTGGTATACCGGTGAATTACGGTAAAACAGTATACGCAACACAAATGGTATACCGGTGAATTACGGTAAAACAGTATACGCAACACAAGTGGTATACCGGTGAATTACGGTAAAACAGTATACGCAACACAAATGGTATACCTGTAAATTACGGTAAAACAGTATACGCAACACAAGTGGTATACCGGTGAATTACGGTAAAACAGTATACGCAACACAAGTGGTATACCGGTGAATTACGGTAAAACAGTATACGCAACACAAATGGTATACCGGTAAATTACGGTAAAACAGTATACGCAACACAAGTGGTATACCGGTGAATTACGGTAAAACAGTATACGCAACACAAGTGGTATACCGGTGAATTACGGTAAAACAGTATACGCAACACAAATGGTATACCGGTAAAACAGTATACGCAACACAAATGGTATACCGGTAAAACAGTATACGCAACACAAATGGTATACCGGTAAATTACGGTAAAACAGTATACGCAACACAAGTGGTATACCGGTGAATTACGGTAAAACAGTATACGCAACACAAGTGGTATACCGGTAAATTACGGGAAAACAGTATACGCAACACAAGTGGTATACCGGTAAATTACGGGAAAACAGTATACGCAACACAAGTGGTATACCGGTAAATTACGGTAAAACAGTATTCGCAACACAAATGGTATACCGGTAAATTACGGTAAAACAGTATACGCAACACAAGTGGTATACCGGTGAATTACGGTAAAACAGTATACGCAACACAAGTGGTATACCGGTAAATTACGGGAAAACAGTATACGCAACACAAGTGGTATACCGGTAAATTACGGGAAAACAGTATACGCAACACAAGTGGTATACCGGTAAATTACGGTAAAACAGTATTCGCAACACAAATGGTATACCGGTAAATTACGGTAAAACAGTATACGCAACACAAGTGGTATACCGGTAAATTACGGGAAAACAGTATACGCAACACAATTGGTATACCGGTAAATTACGGTAAAACAGTATACGCAACACAAATGGTATACCGGTAAATTACGGTAAAACAGTATACGCAACACAAGTGGTATACCGGTGAATTACAGTAAAACAGTATACGCATCACAAATGGTATACCGGTAAAACAGTATACGCAACACAAATGGTATACCGGTAAATTACGGTAAAACAGTATACGCAACACAAGTGGTATACCGGTGAATTACGGTAAAACAGTATACGCAACACAAGTGGTATACCGGTGAATTACGGTAAAACAGTATACGCAACACAAATGGTATACCGGTGAATTACGGTAAAACAGTATACGCAACACAAGTGGTATACCGGTGAATTACGGTAAAACAGTATACGCAACACAAATGGTATACCTGTAAATTACGGTAAAACAGTATACGCAACACAAGTGGTATACCGGTGAATTACGGTAAAACAGTATACGCAACACAAGTGGTATACCGGTGAATTACGGTAAAACAGTATACGCAACACAAATGGTATACCGGTAAAACAGTATACGCAACACAAATGGTATACCGGTAAATTACGGTAAAACAGTATACGCAACACAAGTGGTATACCGGTGAATTACGGTAAAACAGTATACGCAACACAAATGGTATACCGGTAAAACAGTATACGCAACACAAATGGTATACCGGTAAATTACGGTCAAACAGTATACGCAACACAAGTGGTATACCGGTGAATTACGGTAAAACAGTATACGCATCACAAATGGTATACCGGTAAAACAGTATACGCAACACAAGTGGTATACCGGTAAATTACGGTAAAACAGTATACGCAACACAAGTGGTATACCGGTGAATTACGGTAAAACAGTATACGCAACACAAGTGGTATACCGGTAAATTACGGGAAAACAGTATACGCAACACAAGTGGTATACCGGTAAATTACGGGACAACAGTATACGCAACACAAGTGGTATACCGGTAAATTACGGTAAAACAGTATACGCAACACAAATGGTATACCGGTAAATTACGGTAAAACAGTATACGCAACACAAGTGGTATACCGGTAAATTACGGGAAAACAGTATACGCAACACAATTGGTATACCGGTAAATTACGGTAAAACAGTATACGCAACACAAATGGTATACCGGTAAATTACGGTAAAACAGTATACGCAACACAAGTGGTATACCGGTGAATTACAGTAAAACAGTATACGCATCACAAATGGTATACCGGTAAAACAGTATACGCAACACAAATGGTATACCGGTAAATTACGGTAAAACAGTATACGCAACACAAGTGGTATACCGGTGAATTACGGTAAAACGGTATACGCAACACAAGTGGTATACCGGTAAATTACGGGAAAACAGTATACGCAACACAAGTGATACACCGTAAAGTACGGGTAAAGCCATACAAGCAAAACAAATGATATACCGATAAATTACTGTTAAATGAGACAAACATTTAGGGAGAGACAAATAACACTTGATACGGAGAAACAGAATACGGATAAGAGGAAGCCAACGCGAGATGAAGTAGGCCACGTGACATGTCATGTGATACTTCTGGTTACAAACCTAAGGGCTGCTCAGCGGCACGTCTCACGTATCCTCGCTGCAGTCGTGTGACCTTACAAGGGCGGGAGTAGGGCGGGGGTAGGGGCAAGGGTAGGGGGCGGGGGCGGGGGCGGGCGCGACGGCAGCCAGGCTAAGATGACTGTGAGCTTGGACTGGCACCGGCCCTCAGTGCTCAAGGTCAAGGGCGGTGGATATGATGTCACGAACGCTCCTCTGGTTCTGAAAGGGCTAGGAACTCACTGTGAAGGCTGCAGCATCGATAGAAACCCACTGCATTTACCTACTCACCACATCCCTTTGACACCTACGTACTGACCCTCTCTTCGCCTCTCCAGCCTGCCTATTGTAAGTGCGTCGTCCCCGCCCCCTCTCTCCCACTCTCCCCCACTCATCTTTTCCATTCTTTGTCCCATTCCCCCCATCTTTACCCACCCCTTCCCCCGCCTCATCCTCACCGCCTCCCCTCCTCAGCTCTCCACACCCACCCCTCGGTGACCCCCCCCCCCACCTCTTCCTTTCTTTTCTATCTGGCCGCGTCTGTATGACGTGTCTGAGGGGTCGATTCCCCCCGTGGGAGACATCGCTCAGCCGTTGTTTCCCGCGGCCAGCCAGCCGCCTGTGAATACTACTGGACCCCCCCCCCCTCACCCCCACACCTGCCCCCCCCCCCCCACCGCCCGACGGTCGCCTTCACCATGGTCGCTGATCACACCGCCGCCGCGATGGCGGCTGCTGCTGCCTGCTTCGATTTCTTGACAGACTCAGCCACTGTACATATATATAGCGTGCTGGTTGGTGTGCTGGTCGGCTGGCTGGCTGGTTGGTGTGCTGGTCGACTGGCTGGCTGGTTGGTGTGCTGGTCGACTGGCTGGCTGTTTGGGTGTGCTGGTTGGTGTGCTGGCTGGTGTGCTGGTTGGTGTGCTCGTTGGTGTGCTGGTCGGCTGGCTGGGTGGTTGGTGTGCTGGTCGACTGGCTGGCTGGTTGGTTGGTGTGCTGGTTAGCTGGCTGGCTGGTTGGTGGTGTGCTGGTTGGCGTGCTATTTGGCGTGCTGGTTGGTGTGCTGGTTGGTGTGCTGGTTGGTGTGCTGGTTGGTGTGCTGGTTGGTGTGCTGGTTGGTGTGCTGGTCGGCTGGCTGGCTGGTTGGGTGTGCTGGTTGGTGTGCTGGTTGTGTGCTGTTGGTGTGCTGGTCGGCTGGTTGGCTGGTTGGTGTGCTGGTCGACTGGCTGGGTGGTTGGTGTGCTGGTCGGCTGGCTGGCTGGTTGGTGGGCTGGTCGGCTGGCTGGCTGGTTGGTGTGCTGGTCGACTGGCTGGCTGGTTGGTGTGCTGGCTGGCTGGCTGGCTGGTTGGTGTGCTGGTTGGTGTGCTGGTTGGTGTGCTGGTCGGCTGGCTGGCTGGTGTGCTGGTTGGTGTGCTGGTGTGGTGTGCTGGTCGGCTGGCTGGCTGGTTGGTGTGCTGGTCGGCTGGCTGGTGTGCTGGTTGGTTGCTGGTCGGCTGCTGCTGGCTGGCTGGTGTGCTGGTTGGTGTGCCGGTTGGTGTGCTGGTCGGCTGGCTGGCTGGCTGGTGTGCTGGTTGGTGTGCTGGTTGGTGTGCTGTCGGCTGGCTGGCTGGTTGGTGTGCTGGTCGGCTGGCTGGTGTGCTGGTTGGTGTGCTGGTCGGCTGGCTGGCTGGTGGTGTGCTGGTTGGTGCGCTGGTCGGCTGGCTGGCTGGTTGGTGTGCTGGTGGTGTGCTGGTCGACTGGCTGGCTGGTTGGTGCGCTGGTTGGTGTGCTGGTCGACTGGCTGGCTGGTTGGTGTGCTGGTTGGTATGCTGGTCAACTGGCTGGCTGGCTGGTGTGCTGGTTGGTGTGCTGGTCGACTGGTTGGCTGGTTGGTGTGCTGGTTGGTGTGCTGGTCGACTGGTTGGCTGGTTGGTGTGCTGGTTGGTGTGCTGGTCGACTGGCTAGCTGGTTGGTGTGCTAGCTGGCTGGCTGGTTGGTGTGCTGGTTGGCGTGCTGGTCGGCTGGCTGGCTGGTTGGCGTGCTGGTCGGCTGGCTGCTGGTTGGTGTGCTGGTTGGTGTGCTGGTTGGTGTGCTGGTCGACTGGCTGGCTGGTTGGTGGTGGCTGGTTGGTGTGCTGGTCGACTGGCTGGCTGGTTGGTGTGCTGGCTGGCTGGCTGGCTGGTTGGTGTGCTGGTTGGTGTGCTGGTTGGTGTGCTGGTCGGCTGGCTGGCTGGCTGGTGTGCTGGTTGGTGTGCTGGTTGGTGTGCTGGTCGGCTGGCTGGCTGGTTGGTGTGCTGGTTGGCTGGTTGGTGTGCTGGTTGGTGTGCTGGTCGGCTGGCTGGCTGGTTGGTGTGCTGGTCGGCTGGCTGGTGTGCTGGCTGGTGTGCTGGTCGGCTGGCTGGCTGGCTGGCTGGTGTGCTGGTTGGTGTGCTGGTTGGTGTGCTGGTCGGCTGGCTGGCTGGCTGGTGTGCTGGTTGGTGTGCTGGTTGGTGTGCTGGTCGGCTGGCTGGCTGGTGGGTGTGCTGGTCGGCTGGCTGGTGTGCTGGTTAGTGTGCTGGTCGGCTGGCTGGCTGGCTGGCTGGTGTGCTGGTTGGTGTGCTGGTTGGTGTGCTGGTCGGCTGGCTGGCTGGCTGGTGTGCTGGTTGGTGTGCTGGTTGGTGTGCTGGTCGGCTGGCTGGCTGGTTGGTGTGCTGGTCGGCTGGCTGGTGTGCTGGTTGGTGTGCTGGTCGGCTGGCTGGCTGGTTGGTGTGCTGGTTGGTGCGCTGGTCGGCTGGCTGGCTGGTTGGTGTGCTGGTTGTTGTGCTGGTCGACTGGCTGGCTGGTTGGTGCGCTGGTTGGTGTGCTGGTTGGTGTGCTGGTCGGCTGGCTGGCTGGTTGGTGTGCTGGTTGGTGTGCTGGTTGGTGTGCTGGTCGGCTGGCTGGCTGGTTGGTGTGCTGGTCGGCTGGCTGGTGTGCTGGTTGGTGTGCTGGTCGGCTGGCTGGCTGGTTGGTGTGCTGGTTGGTGGGCTGGTCGGCTGGCTGGTTGGTGTGCTGGTCGGCGGGCCGGTCGGCTGGCTGGTTGGTGTGCTGGTCGGCGGGCTGGTCGGCTGGCTGGTTGGTGTGCTGGTCGGCGGGCTGGTCGGCTGGCTGGTTGGTGTGCTGGTTGGTGTGCTTCTCGGCTGGCTGGTTGGTGTGCTGGTTGGTGTGCTGTTGGTGTGCTGGTTGGTGGGCTGGCTGGTTGGTGTGCTGGTCGGCGGACTGGTCGGCTGGCTGGTTGGTGTGCTGGTCGGCTGTTTGGTCATCTGGCTGGTTGGTGTGCTGGTCGGCGGGCTGGTCGGCTGGCTGGTTGGTGTGTTGGTTGGTGTGCTGGTTGGCTGGCTGGTTGGTGTGCTGGTCGGCTGTTTGGTCATCTGGCTGGTTGGTGTGCTGGTCGGCGGGCTGGTCGGCTGGCTGGTTGGTGTGTTGGCTGGTGTGCTGGTTGGTGTGCTGGTTGGTGTGCTGGTCGGCGAGCTGGTCGGCTGGCTGGTTGGTGTGCTGGTCGGCTCTTTGGTCGGCTGGCTGGTTGGTGTGCTGGTCGGCAGGCTGGTCGGCTGGCTGGTTGGTGTGCTGGTTGGTGTGCTGGTCGGCTGGTTGGTTGGTGTGCTGGTCGGCTGGCTGGTCGGCTGGCTGGTTGGTGTGCTGGTCGGCGGGCTGGTCGGCTGGCTGGTTGGTGTGTTGGTTGGCGTGCTAATTGGCTGGCTGGTTGGTGTGCTGGTCGGCTGTTTGGTCATCTGGCTGGTTGGTGTGCTGGTCGGCGGGCTGGTCGGCTGGCTGGTTGGTGTGTTGGCTGGTGTGCTGGTTGGTGTGCTGGTTGGTGTGCTGGTCGGCGAGCTGGTCGGCTGGCTGGTTGGTGTGCTGGTCGGCTCTTTGGTCGGCTGGCTGGTTGGTGTGCTGGTCGGCAGGCTGGTCGGCTGGCTGGTTGGTGTGCTGGTTGGTGTGCTGGTCGGCTGGTTGGTTGGTGTGCTGGTCGGCAGGCTGGTCGGCTGGCTGGTTGGTGTGCTGGTTGGTGTGCTGGTCGGCTGGCTGGTTGGTGTGCTGGTCGGCGGGCTGGTCGGCTGGCTGGTTGGTTTGCTGGTTGGTGTGCTGGTCGGCTGGTTGGTTGGTGTGCTGGTTGGTGTGCTGGTTGGCTGGTTTCAAGCTTGATGAACTGAGATGCGCCGTGACAGAGAGCCACGGGCCGATGCCCCATCCCCTTATGGCGCCAGTCAGTCAGACAAAAAGAAGGGTGGGGTGGGAAGGACTTTGGGGGTGGGGGTCGGGTTGTGGGCGGGGGGCTGTGTGGGTGGGGGGGGGGCCTTCCGGGGTGTCGAGGCGGGAGGATGTGGAAGGAGGGTGACGGAGACGTTTTCCCGTGCATTGTACCTGTGAGTTGACGGAAGAGAGTGTTTGGTGCAGGTGTTGGAGGGGGTGTGGGTGTGGGGAATGTGGGGAGGGGGGAGGGGTGACGAGGGGGGAGGGGTGACGAGGGGGGAGGGGTTAAGTCTGAATACAGCCGCCAGGTACCTACTCACTCACTGCATGCCATGTGACATCGCCTGCACCACGCCCCCCCACCCCCACCCACCCACTCACCCCCCTTCACGACCACGACCCCCCCCCCACCAAGACCATGGCGACCGTCTCTCTCACTACTCACCAGAGCCAATGATCATCACCATCATCACCATCACCACTCATATCACCATCGTCACCATCACCACTCATATCACCATCGTCACCATCACCACTCATAACACCATCGTCACCATCACCACTCATATCACCATCGTCACCATCACCACTCATATCACCATCGTCACCATCACCACTCATATCACCATCGTCACCATCACCACTCATATCACCATCGTCACCATCACCACTCATATCACCATCGTCACCATCACCACTCATATCACCATCATCACCATCACCACTCATAACACCATCGTCACCATCACCACTCATATCACCATCGTCACCATCACCACTCATATCACCATCGTTACCATCACCGACTCATAACACCATCGTCACCATCACCACTCATATCACCATCGTCACCATCACCACTCATATCACCATCGTCACCATCACCACTCATATCACCATCGTCACCATCACCACTCATAACACCATCGTCACCATCACCACTCATATCACCATCGTCACCATCACCACTCATATCACCATCGTCACCATCACCACTCATATCACCATCGTCACCATCACCACTCATATCACCATCGTCACCATCACCACTCATATCACCATCGTCACCATCACCACTCATATCACCATCATCACCATCACCACTCATAACACCATCGTCACCATCACCACTCATATCACCATCGTCACCATCACCACTCATATCACCATCGTTACCATCACCACTCATAACACCATCGTCACCATCACCACTCATATCACCATCGTCACCATCACCACTCATATCACCATCGTCACCATCACCACTCATATCACCATCGTCACCATCACCACTCATATCACCATCTATATACACATCAGATTCAACATCAGCATCAGCATCAGCATCACATAATCTACATCAGAATGAACACCTAACATCCGCATCACATAATCTACATCAGAATGAAACACCTAACATCAGCATCACATAATCTACATCAGAATGAAACACCTAACATCAGCATCACATAATCTACATCAGAATAAACACCCAACATCAGCATCACATAATCTACATCAGAATCAGCACCATATTAACATCACCACCACCACCACCACCACCAACACCTCCATCAGCATCATCCTCGCCATCATCTTTAGCATATTCCGCAGCAGCAGCAGCAGCAGCAGCAGCGACAGCAGCCTGGTCGCTCAGCTGCCCTGGTCACCGCGGCGGCTCCAGGTCACCATTGTCCGGATTGTCCGCCCTCCCCCCATCAAAACGCCTCATGACCCCCCCCCCCCCCATCCCCTGGCTGCCATCCCTATTTACACCCTAGACGGCGTTAAGTAAAGAGGGGACAGCGGGAGCCTAAGCTACATCCCCCGCACCGCCCCCCCCCCCGACATCCACCTTCACCCACCCTCGCGCTCGGTCACCCCACGTGATATCCCCGACCTGCCCCTCCCCCATCCCCTCCAACCTCACCCCGTATCCCATACCTCCGCGTCCGCCACCCAACCTCTAATCTGCCGTCACCGAACCCAATGCCCCCCCCCACCCCCACTTCCTACCCCCCCCCCTCCGCCCCCCGCCTCCCCACCCCAATCACCGATGACCTTCCTCCGACACCGCGCCACCCCACCCCACTGCTACTCCCTGCCAACTCCACAACATATATACATACCACCCCCCGCCGCCCCCCCCCCCCACATATATATACATACCACCCCCCCGCCCCCCCCGCCCCCCCCCCATCCAGCCCCTCCGCCCACCCCCCCGTCCGCTGTGCTAGAGGGCCCGGTTTGCTCTTATCGGGCTTCCCCTTTGCCGGAAAAACCAAGGTCAGAGGATTTGCAGGCTATAGGTGGGTGTGTGAGTGTGGGTGTCTGTGTGTGTGATGCCGGGGGACTGGGCGGTGAGGCGCCGACGGGGGGGGGCAGGTGAGGGGGCACTGGGTGGAATGGGGCACTCGCAATTACAGGTTGTCTGGGTGGCAAAGACCAGCAGAATGTGAGAGGACTATGGGGTGAGCGAGGCCGGCTGACGCCCCAGCAAGACGGCTGTTACCCCGTGAGTGTGTGTGTGTGTGTGTGTGGAGTATGTAATTAGCTGGTCGGAATTATTTACGGCAATGGCATTTAATGTCCCCTTTTACAAGTCTTTGTTTTGTGAACAAAAATCCGTACAATTGAGAGCAACTGATGTTTTCTCCTATCATTCTCAGAGCGTAAATAAATAATAACACAATTTCTTCAGCTTATAACATCATTACATTACTACCACAATCTACTTAGCAATCCACACAATTACCCACAATCCAATCGAGGGTTTTTGAACATCCTTCTCAAAGCGCGAATGGACAAATTACTTATTCATATTGCATTAAAAATCCGTTAACTGCAGAGCAATTGAGTTTTTTACGTATGGTCCTCGCAGCGCGAAGGATAGGTTGATGGGGCGGGATTTGTTGTTCGTAACGGTTTCCTTGACGACGAGAGTTAGCATTGAAGGACTGGTCATCTGGGAGCCGTCTGTGATTGGCTCGCTTACTTCACATAGGAATCGGCCACTCCGGACTTTACAATACACAATTATTACAGTAAAATTAACTATTTAAATTGTTACCAATACGATCAAAGTCAATTTTCAGTCGGCACCAGAGTCACTATCAAGCTTATATATAGTTTATTGAAGTAATTTAGGCACAGCGCCCATGACATATATATATACAGTTTGCAAACATATGTGCAGATCAAGCTGAACCATGTTAATCCTATGGAAAAGAAGAAAGCACGAGTAAATCGGACTCTAACATCATTCAGATTAGAACCGTTTCGCATCGTCCAGGGAATACAGAGGACTGAGGCTGAAAACGACGTTGACATAAAGCCAACAATTCCTCCTACCGCTATTACTGGCGTTACTATTTCTGATCGACCTTTGCTGCAGCAGAGACCAGCTACAATGTAGCATTGCTAGAATAGACTGTATCAGAGACGAGCTACACTATAGCAGTGCTAGATTAGACTGTAGCAGAGACGAGCTACACTATAGCAGTGCTAGATTAGACTGCAGCAGTGCTAGATTAGACTGTAGCAGAGACGAGCTACACTATAGCAGTGCAAGATTAGACTGTAGCAGTGCTAGATTAGACTGTAGCAGAGACGAGCTACACTATAGTAGTGCTAGATTAGACTGTAGCAGTGCTAGATTCGACTGTAGCAGAGACGAGCTATACTGTAGCAGTGCTAGACTGGACTGTAGCAGAGACGAGCTACACTGTAGCAGTGCTAGATTACACTGTAGCAGAGACGAGTTACACCGTAGCAGTGATAGATTACACTGTATCAGTGATAGATTACACTGCATCAGTGATTGATTACACTGTATCAGTGACAGATTACACTGTATCGGTGATTGATTACACTGTATCAGTGATAGATTACACTGTATCAGTGATTGATTACACTGTATCAGTGATAGATTACACTGTATCAGTGATTGATTACACTGTAGCAGAGACGAGGTCGGATATGCCACACGTCCAAGAGGCCAGAAGATTAAGTGAAGGATAATAAAGTTTCCCCGCTGCCAGTTGTCATAATGGGGTGGAGGGTTGGAGAGGAGGGTGGCAGCTGGAGGGTTGGGGGCGGGCGTGGGTGGGCACACATCCGGTCGACCTAGGCATTCGCTATCAAAACCTCTTGTCATGTCCAAAAGGTCAGAGAAGCCAGAGAGTTAAAGGTCATAGAGACGCCAACGGTTCTATTTGCTCTCTCATCTTTCCCCCTCTTTTCTGTCGCCGGTCACAGTGACGTCACAATGGGACGTTAGCCGATAGGGTGACGTCACAATGGGACGTCACCCCGAAGCTTTTTTTCTCTTTGCGGATGGCAATAACTCTTATGTCGTCCTCCATCAGTTTTCAGACAAAACTCTACGATCCACTTAATAATATGTCGATGAAAGGCATGGGGTCGTTATCCTTCACCATGACAGACACAAAAGGCGACACCTTTGGTGGGCATGCTCCAATAATGTGGCAAAGACCATTTGAAAACTCAGCCGCAGCGAAATGTAATGCTGATCATCGAGTGGAACTCGCTCTCCATGGAAAGCAGACA
>OZ025252.1:24807653-24838000 GCA_964019135.1 Arenicola marina
CTTCCCGCCTCCCTTCCCGCCTCCCTTCCCGCCTCTCTTCCCGCCTCCCTTCCCGCCTCTCTTCCCGCCTCTCTTCCCGCCTCTCTTCCCGCCTCCCTTCCCACCTCTCTTCCCGCCTCTCTTCCCGCCTCTCTTCCCACCCCTCTTCCCGCCTCCCTTCTCGCCTCCCTTCCCGCCTCTCTTCCCGCCTCCCTTCCCGCCTCTTCCGGCCTCTCTTCCTTCCTCTCTTCCCACCTCTTTTCCCGCCTCACTTCACGCCTCTCTTCCCGCCTCCCTTCTCGCCTCCCTTCCCGCCTCTCTTCCCGCCTCCCTTCCCGCCTCTGCCGGCCTCTCTTCCTTCCTCTCTTCCCGCCTCTCTTCCCGCCTCACTTCACGCCTCTCTTCCCGCCTCCCTTCCCGCCTCTTCCGGCCTCTCTTCCTTCCTCTCTTCCCGCCTCTCTTCCCGCCTCACTTCACGCCTCTCTTGCCGACTCCCTTCCCGCCTCTCTTCCCGCCTCTCTTCCCGCCTCTCTTCCCGCCTCTCTTCCCGCCTCCCTTCCCGCCTCTCTTCCCGCCTCTCCTCCCGCCTCCCAGCCCGCCTCCCTTCCCGCCTCTCTTCCCGCCTCTCTTCCCGCCTCTCTTCCCACCTCTCTTCCCGCCTCTCTTCCCTCCTCTCTTCCGGCCTCCCTTCCCGCCTCTCTTCCCGCCTCTCTTCCCACCTCCCTCCCCGCCTCCCTTCCCTTCTCTCTTCCCGCCTCTCTTCCCACCTCTCTTCCCTCCTCTCTTCCCTCCTCTCTTCCCGCCTCTCTTCCCGCCTCTCTTCCCGCCTCTCTTCCCTCCTCTCTTCCCGCTTCTCTTCCCACCTCTCTTCCCGCCTCTCTTCCCTCCTCTCTTCCCTTCTCTCTTCCCTCCTCTCTTCCCGCCTCCCTTCCCACCTCCCTTCTCGCCTCCCTTCCCGCCTCCCTTCCCGCCTCCCTTTCCTTCTCTGTTCCCGCCTCTCTTCCCGCCTCTCTTCCCGCCTCTCTTCCCTCCTCTCTTCGCGCCTCCCTTCCCGCCTCTTCCGGCCTCTCTTCCTTCCTCTCTTCCCGCCTCTCTTCCCGCCTCACTTCACGCCTCTCTTTCCGCCTCCCTTCCCGCCTCTCTTCCCGCCTCTCGCCCCGCCTCTCTTCCCGCCTCTCTTCCCGCCTCCCTTCCCGCCTCTCTTCCCGCCTCTCTTCCCGCCTCCCAGCCCGCCTCCCTTCCCGCCTCTCTTCCCGCCTCTCTTCCTGCCTCTCTTCCCACCTCTCTTCCCTCCTCTCTTCCGGCCTCCCTTCCCGCCTCTCTTCCCGCCTCTCTTCCCACCTCCCTCCCCGCCTCCCTTCCCTCCTCTCTTCCCGCCTCTCTTCCCACCTCTCTTCCCTCCTCTCTTCCCTCCTCTCTTCCCGCCTCTCTTCCCGCCTCTCTTCCCTCCTCTCTTCCCGCCTCTCTTCCCGCCTCTCTTCCCTCCTCTCTTCCCTCCTCTCTTCCCGCCTCTCTTCCCTCCTCTCTTCCCGCCTCCCTTCCCACCTCCCTTCTCGCCTCCCTTCCCGCCTCCCTTCCCGCCTCCCTTCCCTTCTCTGTTCCCGCCTCTCTTCCCGCCTCTCTTCCCGCCTCTCTTCCTTCCTCTCTTCCGGCCTCTCTTCCCGCCTCTCTTCCCGCCTCTCTTCCCTCCTCTCTTCCCACCTATCTTCCCACCTCCCTTCCCGCCTCTCTTCCCGCCTCCCTTCTCGCCTCCCTTCCCGCCTCCCTTCCCGCCTCTCTTCCCTCCTCTCTTCCCGCCTCCCTTCCCACCTCCCTTCTCGCCTCCCTTCCCGCCTCCCTTCCCGCCTCTCTTCCCGCCTCTCTTCCCGCCTCCCTTCCCTCCTCTTCCCGCCTCTCTTCCTTCCTCTCTTCCGGCCTCTCTTCCCGCCTCTCTTCCCGCCTCTCTTCCCTCCTCTCTTCCCACCTATCTTCCCTTCTCTCTTGCCGCCTCTCTTCCCGCCTCCCTCGCCGCCTCTCTTCCCTCCTCTTCCCCTCTTTTCTTTTCTTTCCCTCTTTTTCTTCCCCTCTCTGTCCTTGACATTCTCTCCCCATCTTTCTCTCCATCTCTTTCCCCTTTTTCTCTCTCCCTCTCTCCCAGAGGCCCTTGTTTTAAAGTGACCCTCCTGTGGCGGCCCGCGCGGGGAGGTGAGGGGTGGGTAGGGGGGTTAGTGGAGAGGATGCGATGACCAGAATCGGTTCTCTCCGCATCCCCATTAGGAGTGCAGAGCACCGGCCGCCGAGGGTTATAGCAGAGAGCACCCCGACAGCGCTGCCACCCCCCCCCCCCCACACACCACCATCCACGTGTCCTCTACCCCATCCCATCGCCGCATAATGTCCCCTACCCAACCCCCGACCCCCATCCAATCGCATACCACCCCACCCACCTCACCACCGCTTTAATGCCCCTCCCCTACTAACCACGTCCCCAATCCCGTCCCATCCCATCCCACCCACCTTACTACAGTTTTAGTGCCCCGCCCCACCCCTCCCCCCCACCTTCCCTCCTGACAAATGGCACAATGAATTAAGGCGCCGCCCGTGCGAGGTCGCTGCAGACGTTATTACGCGCAGACCGGGTCACCTCTCTGCACCCCCCCCCCCTCCTCCCACGCCCCTCCTATACACCCCCAAGGACTGGTCCAGGGCAAACACTGCCACGGCAGTATATCATATCAGTGAGCTGCCGACCAAGGCTAGACCATGCACGAGGCTAGGTAGACCACAAGGCGATGATACCCGATCAGGGCTACTTACAATAGGTTAGGTGCTAGTTCCCCCCATAGCCACTACACTAACTGAGGGTATTACCGCCGCCGGCCTCATCATTGCCACAGCGTCCTACACCCCCTTCCCCCTCATCCCCCATCCCCTCCATCCCCTCCATCCTGCTTCTCCTGTCCAAACACGCCCTCATGTACCCACACTCTCCCCACCCCTCGACACCACCCACTCAAGATCATGCCGTCGCCCCCCCTCACCCCATGCAACCCAATGGTCAGTGTGACAACGAGGGACAACGACTGACACATCAGGGCAGAACAAAGCCTACTTCACCGTGCTGTGGGGCATTAGTTACGCATACCATTTCGATGAATGAACAATGGTTTGCCTTGCCCGGTAATAAATCGCAAGTGCCAGGCATTTAATTATTAATTGATTTTCATTGATTAAATCAAACATAATTTATGCGTGAAGGCCACAATTTTATGTATATGGAACGCATGGGATTTCTCAGTCGCCCTGACATCGTTATCGCTTCAGTCATATCAACTACCTCCCAAGCCATAACATCTCCCGTCATCTCCCAAGCAGCAACCACCAGGAACGATCCGGACCTCAGCCGCCCAAGCCACAGCTTCCTTAGCGACAACCTCCCTTAGCCACAACCTCACCAACCATAACCTCCCTCAGCCACAACCTCCCCAACCATAACCTCCCTCAGCCATAGTCCCCCTAGCGACAACCTCACCAACCACAACCTCCCTCAGTCACAACCTCACCAACCATAACCTCCCTCAGCCATAATCCCCCTAGCGACAACCTCCTTAGCCACAACCTCACCAACATAACCTCCCTTAGTCACAACCTCCCCAACCATAACCTCCCTCAGCCATAATTCCCCTAGCGACAACCTCCCTTAGCTACAGCCTCACCAACCACAACCTCCCTCAGTCACAACCTCACCAACCACAACCTCCCTCCGCCAGACCCTCACCAACCGTAACCTTAGCCAGAATGCCACTAGCCACAACCTCCATTAGCCACACCCACCTTAATTAGCCACAACGTCCTGACCACAGCGACCTAGTCTGGCAACAATTTCCCTAGCCACAACCTTTATAGACATAACCTCCTCAGTCACAACCACAATATCACTAGCCACAACCTCCCGAGCCACAACCTTCCTCAGCCACAACCTCCCTAGCCACAACCTTCCGAGCCACAACCTCCCTAGCCACAACCTCCCTCAGCCACAGCCTTCCTAGCCACAACCTCCCGAGCCACAGCCTCCCTAGCCACAACTTCCCTCAGCCACAACCTCCCTTAGCCACAACCTCCCAAGCCACAACCTTCCTAGTCACAACCTCCCTAGCCACAACGTCCCGAGCCACAACCTCCCTCAGCCACAACCTCCCTAGCCACAATCTCCCGAGCTACAACCTCTCGAGCCACAACCTCCCTCAGCCACAACCTCCCTAGCCACAACCTCCCGAGCCACAACCTCCCTAGCCACAACCCTCCTCAGCCACAACCTCCCTAGCCACAACCTCCCAAGTTACAGCCTCCCTAGCCACAACTTCCCGAGCCACAACCTCCCGAGCCACAACCTCCCTAGCCACAACCTCCCGAGCCACAACCTCCCTCAGCCGCAACCTCCCTAGCCACAACCTCCGAAGTCACAACCTCCCTAGCCACAACCTCCCTCAGCCACAACCTCCCGAGCCACAACCTCCCTCAGCCACAACCTCCCTAGCCACAACCTCCTAAGTTACAGCCTCCCGAGCCACAAACTCCCTCAGCCACAACCTTCCGAGCCACAACCTTCCTCAGCCACAACCTCCCTGGCCACAACCTCCCGAGCCACAGCCTCTCGAGCCACAACCTCCCTCAGCCGCAACCTCCCTAGCCACAACCTACCGAGCCACAGCCTCCCTAGCCACAACCTCCCTCAGCCACAGCCTTTCTAGCCACAACCTCCCGAGCCACAGCCTCCCTAGCCACAACTTCCCTCAGCCACAACCTCCCTTAGCCACAACCTCCCGAGCCACAGCCTCCCTAGTCACAACCTCCCTAGCCACAACCTCCCTCAGCCACAACGTCCCGAGCCACAACCTCCCTCAGCCACAACCTCCCTAGCCACAATCTCCCTAGCTACAACCTCTCGAGCCACAACCTCCCTCAGCCACAACCTCCCTAGCCACAACCTCCCGAGCCACAGCCTCCCTAGCCACAACCTCCATCAACCACAACCTTCCTAGCCACAACCTCTCCGAGCCACAAACTCCCTAGCCACAACCCCCCTCAGCCACAGCCTCCCTAGCCAAAACCTCCCTCAGCCACAACCTCCCTAGCCACAACCTTCCAAGTTACAGCCTCCCTAGCCACAACCTCCCTAGCCACAACCTCCCTCGGCCACAACCTCCCTCGGCCACAACCTCCCAAGTTACAGCCTTCCTAGCCACAACCTCCCTCAGCCACAACCTCCCGAGCCACAACCTCCCTAGCCACAACCTCCCTCAGCCACAACCTCCCGAGCTACAACCTCCTTCAGCCACAACCTCTCTAGCCACAACCTCCCAAGTCACAGCCTCCCTAGCCACAACCTCCCTCAGCCACAACCTCCCGAGCCACAACCTCCCTAGCCACAACCTCCCTCAGCCACAACCTCCCGAGCCACAACCTCCCTCAGCCACAACCTCCCTAGCCACAACCTCCCGAGCCACAACCTCCCGAGCTACAACCTCTCGAGCCACAACCTCTCGAGCCACAACCTCCCTCAGCCACAACCTCCCTAGCCACAACCTCCTGAGCCACAGCCTCCCTAGCCACAACCTCCCTCAGCCACAACCTCCCTCAGCCACAACCTCCCGAGCCACAACCTCCCTCAGCCACAACCTCCCTCAGCCACAACCTCCCAAGTCACAGCCTCCCTAGCCACAACCTCCCTCAGCCACAACCTCCCGAGCCACAACCTTCCTAGCCACAATCTCCCTAGCCACAACCTCCCGAGCCACAACCTCCCGAGCCACAACCTCCCGAGCTACAACCTCTCTCAGCCACAACCTCCCTAGCCACAACCTCCCTCAGCCACAACCTCCCAAGTCACAGCCTCCCTAGCCACAACCTCCCTCAGCCACAACCTCCCTAGCCACAACCTCCCTCAGCCACAACCTCCCTAGCCACAACCTCCCGAGCCACAACCTCCCGTGCCACAACCTCTCTCAGCCACAACCTCCCTAGCCACAACCTCCCAAGTCACAGCCTCCCTAGCCACAACCTCCCTCAGCCACAACCTCCCGAGCCACAACCTCCCTCAGCCACAACCTCCCTAGCCACAACCTCCCGAGCCACAACCTCTCTCAGCCACAACCTCCCGAGCCACAACCTCCTGAGCCACAACCTCCCGAGCCACAACCTCTGTCAGCCTCTTGGGCAGTTCCGGTAGGTAAACCGAGGATAATTATCTGAAAACATGAATACTCCCTCAACCTGTTTACAAGCGTCCATCTTTGTTTTTGCCCGTCTCATTTCCATTATATAAATATCCCCGATGTCCTTATCGTCAATATTTAGATTGTTGATTTAGTATTTCATGCGATCGAATATCTCTCGAAAACCAATCAATTACTGTTCAATCGGCGCGGCAGACGAGGCTGTCACTATACACTGCGCAACACGTGGATCAATACCAGTTATGCCATGTCTGATCACGCCATCCCCGCCTTCACATGCCATGCCAGACCACGCCGTCCACGCCTTCACATGCCAGACCCCGCCATCCACGCCTTCACATGCCAGTCAGACCACGCCATCCACGCCTTCACATGCCAGTCAGACCACGCCATCCACGCCTTCACAGCCATGCCAGACCACGCCGTCCACGCCTTCACATGCCAGACCACGCCATCCACGCCTTCACATGCCAGTCAGACCACGCCATCCACGCCTTCACATGCCAGTCAGACCACGCCATCCACGCCTTCACATGCCAGTCAGACCCCGCCATCCACGCCTTCACATGCCAAACCCCGCCATCCACGCCTTCACATGCCAAACCCCGCCATCCACGCCTTCACATGCCAGTCAGACCACGCCATCCACGCCTTCACATACCAGTCAGACCACGCCGTCAACGCCTTCACATACCAGACCACGGCATCCACGCCTTCACATGTCAGACCACGCCATCCACGCCTTCACATGCCAGTCAGACCACGCCATCCACGCCTTCACATGTGAGTCAGACCACGCCATCCACACCTTTACATGTCAGACCACGCCATCCACGCCTTCACATGTCAGACCACGCCATCCACGCCTTCACATGCCAGTCAGACCACGCCATCGACGCCTTCACATGCCAGTCAGACCACGCCATCCACGCCTTCACATACCAGACCACGCCATCCACGCCTTCACATACGAGTCAGACCACGCCATCCACGCCTTCACATGCCAGTCAGACCACGCCATTCACGCCTTCACATACCAGTCAGACCACGCCATCCACGCCTTCACATGCCAGACCACGCCATCCACGCCTTCACATACCAGTCAGACCACGCCATCCACGCCTTCACATGCCAGTCAGACCACGCCATCCACGCCAGTCAGACCACGCCATTCACGCCTTCACATGCCAGTCAGACCACGCCATCCACGCCTTCACATGTCAGACCACGCCATCCACGCCTTCACATGCCAGTCAGACCACGCCATCCACACCTTCACAAGCCAGTCAGACCACGCCATCCACGCCTTCACATGTCAGACCACGCCATCCACGCCTTCACATGCCAGACCACGCCATCCATGCCTTCACATGCCAGTCAGACCACGTCATCCACGCCTTCACATGCCAGTCAGACCACGCTATCCACGCCAGTCAGACCACGCCATTCACGCCTTCACATGCCAGTCAGACCACGCCATCCACAACTTTACATGTCAGACCACGCCATCCACGCCTTCACATGTCAGACCACGCCATCCACGCCTTCACATGCCAGTCAGACCACGCCATCCACACCTCCACAAGCCAGTCAGACCACGCCATCCACGCCTTCACATGTCAGACCACGCCATCCACGCCTTCACAAGCCAGACCACGCCATTCATGCCTTCACATGCCAGTCAGACCACGTCATCCACGCCTTCACATACCAGACCACGCCATCCACGCATCCACATGCCATACCACGCCGTCCATGCCTTCACATGTCAGACCACGCCGTCCACGCCTTCACATGCCAGACCACGCCATCCACGCCTTCACATGCCAGACTACGCCATCTACGCCTTCACATGCCAGACTACGCCATCTACGCCTTCACATGCCAGACCACGCCATCCACGCCTTCACATGCCAGACTACGCCATCTACGCCTTCACATGCCAGACTACGCCATCTACGCCTTCACATGCCAGACCACGCCATCCACGCCTTCACATGCCAGACTACGCCATCTACGCCTTCACATGCCAGACCACGCCATCCATGCCTTCACATGCCAGTCAGACCACGTCATCCACGCCTTCACATACCAGACCACGCCATCCACGCCTCCACATGCCATACCACGCCGTCCATGCCTTCACATGTCAGACCACGCCGTCCACGCCTTCACATGCCAGACCACGCCATCCACGCCTTCACATGCCAGACTACGCCATCTACGCCTTCACATGCCAGACTACGCCATCTACGCCTTCACATGCCAGACCACGCCATCCACGCCTTCACATGCCAGACTACGCCATCTACGCCTTCACATGCCAGACTACGCCATCTACGCCTTCACATGACAGACCACGCCATCCACGCCTTCACATGCCAGACTACGCCATCTACGCCTTCACATGCCAGACCACGCCGTCCACGCCTCCACATGTCAGACCACGCCGTCCACGCCTTCACATGCCAGACTACGCCATCTACGCCTTCACATGTCAGACCACGCCGTCCACGCCTTCACATACCAGACCACGCCATCCACGCCTTCACATACCAGACCACGCCATCCACGCCTTCACATGCCAGACCACGCCATCCACGCCTCCACATGCCAGACCACGCCGTCCACGCCTTCACATACCAGACCACGCCATCCACGCCTTCACATGCCAGACCACGCCATCCACGCCTTCACATGCCAGACCACGCCATCCACGCCTTCACATGCCAGACCACGCCATCCACGCCTTCACATGCCAGTCAGACCACGCCGTCCACGCCTTCACATGTCAGACCACGCCGTCCACGCCTTCACATGCCAGACCACGCCATCCACGCCTCCACATGCCAGACCACGCCATCCACGCCTTCACATGCCAGTCAGACCACGCCGTCCACGCCTTCACATGTCAGACCACGCCGTCCACGCCTTCACATGCCAGACCACGCCATCCACGCCTTCACATGCCAGACTACGCCATCTACGCCTCCACATGCCAGACCACGCCATCCACGCCTTCACATGCCAGACCACGCCATCCACGCCTTCACATGCCAGACCACGCCATCCACGCCTCCACATGCCAGACCACGCCATCCACGCCTTCACATGCCAGACTACGCCATCCACGCCTTCACATGCCAGACCACGCCGTCCACGCCTTCACATGTCAGACCACGCCGTCCACGCCTTCACATACCAGACCACGCCATCCACGCCTTCACATGCCAGACCACGCCGTCCTATTAACCCGGCTCCGGTTTATTCCGCCCATGTAGACGTGAACGTCGACCAAACCTCCTTCCAATCTTAACCCCAGACAGTGGCAGGGTCTACTTCCGGGCGGGGACGTGGCCGGTCCGACTGCAGACCAACATGTTGCGGGTACAGGCTTTCCACGTCCCTCTACTAGCGTACAACAGTCATTAGAAGTTGGTTGTGACGTGGCGTCATTCTTCTTCGAGTTTCAACAAGATGTTAAATGGACGTCAAAATGGGTATTAGACAATACTAGCTCAGTTGATACGGAAAACTTCATGTACCCAAAACGTATTATTTTCTAGAAATAATTATCACGTACTTTAATACTTTAATATATATACCCACTTAAGACAACAGAGCCCATGGATTTGAGGACCCTGGCACTTACATATGGGACACGCTGCATGCAACGCCATTTTACTGTCCTGTAAAGTTTCTTCCAACCTTCATGTACATGTAAAAGTGGCATAAAATCTGCAGTCTAATTAATTCTCACTGTTCAGGTCCCGACATATAGTAGTTTATAATTACACTTGTGACGTATGCTCTCTCGTAGCGTCCGCAAAAACTGAGCAGACGACAATTGACAGATGTCGCGTCTGCGAATGAACCGGAAGTTTGGGTGACGACATAACTATAGGATGTGACGTCATGAACGACATCGGGACATGGCGGCGCATCGGCGAACAACGCGAGACAAGTATCGATCAATACTCTGACGGGGAAGAATTCGTTAAAATGTATACAACGCGTTCTACGTGTTTTACCCATTGTGGCTGGACAGTAATAATAGTAATATCGATTTCCTGGAATCGATTTTAATCGAATCCTCTGGTCAAATACATGTCGTTTGCAGCCGCGTGTTTCTTGCGTGGAAAATCTCGTGACATACAGCATGTAAGTACGTAAATTACCCTATATATATAGGTCAAGGAGTCGTTAAGGCAATGTTACGGCTAAGGTTTTGCATCGAACGTCTGACTAGCGGTGAATGAGATTTTCTTTTGGCAACTGAGGATCTTTTGTCAAGAGTTCGTAACTTTTGCTCGTGAAGACAAAAAAGTGTATATTGCTGGAAAAGAAACATAACTGTCATGATCATATTGCAAACGTAAACCATATATATATATATATATATTGGCTGAAAAGTAAATTGCCCGAAGATGGCTGCCGCATAATACTCGCTGTATAATAGTTATGTCCGCCACTCGTAAACTAACGATCGGTCGCTTAATTAGAATGTAAAAGAAAGTTACGAGCATGTAATGCTTCATAAAACAGTCCATTGGTTGGGCAAAAAGTGTGAAAAGAAATAAGAACGGAAGCACAAAATGGACGCTCGTTTCGGAAATTGTACTCACGGTGTGTTACAGAAAGCCACAATGACACTTTAATGATATACTAAACCTCTATATGCGTGACCACGGTCATCATGGATGGCACCTGGCTAAACGGGTCACATGTTATCTCCCGAAGCACCTCAGCCCCAGGATTAAAGTGTGTTGTGGAGGGAGGCGGGGGTGGAGGGTGTTGATAAAGTGCACACAGATAGATTATTACGCAAGTTGTGTAGTATACCCATGAAGGTCAAACAACACCTATGAAGGTCAAGAAGTAAGACCGTACGGCGATGGAGGTACACGAACAGTAGGACATGATGTTCGACGCCCCCCTCCCCCCTACCTCCCCCTCCCACCCATCCCACCCCCGCCCCCGGCTTGTAGCAAACGTTTTCAATGTGTTTACTGAAGTATACATGGACCCGACAATGGTATAATATAAGTATGTAACGTTAATGGGCTGTTATTTTCACTCAATTCTTAAATCGGACTAATTTATCTGAACATTGAGATTTGGATGAGGGGAGGGGTATGTGTATGAGGGTACACCGAAAAATAAAATCCAGGCAGGATCGAATCCAAGGACCTATTGTGCCCTAACCACTACACCAGGGAGGCCCCCAGGACCTATTGATCTGCGGCCTAGTGGGCTGACCACTACACCAGGTAGGCCCCCAGGACCTAATGATCTGCTGTCTAGTGCGCTAACCACTACACCAGGGAGGCCCCCTTGGACCTATTGATCTGCGGTGCAGTGCGTTAACCACTACACCAGAGAGACCCCCAGGACCTATTGATCTGCTGTCTAGTGCGCTAACCACTACACCAGGGAGGCCCCCTTGGACCTATTGATCTGCGGTCTAGGGCCCTAACCACTACACCAGGGAGGCCCCCTTGGACCTAATGATCTGCTGTCTAGTGCGCTAACCACTACACCAGGGAGGCCCCCAGGACCTAATGATCTGCGGCGCAGTGCGCTAACCACTACACCAGGGAGGCCCCCAGGACCTATTGATCTGCGGTGCAGTGCGCTAACCACTACACCAGGGAGGCCCTCAGGACCTAATGATCTGCTGTCTAGTGCGCTAACCACTACACCAGGGAGGCCCCCAGGACCTAATGATCTGCGGGGAGTGCGCTAACCACTACACCAGGGAGGCCCCCAGGACCTAATGATCTGCGGCGCAGTGCGCTAACCACTACACTAGGGAGGCCCCCTTGGACCTATTGATCTGCGGCGCAGTGCGCTAACCACTACACCAGGGAGGCCCCCAGGACCTAATGATCTGCGGTGCAGTGCGTTAACCACTACACCAGGGAGGCCCCCAGGACCTATTGATCTGCGGCGTAGTGCGCTAACCACTACACCAGGGAGGCCCCCAGGACCTATTGATCTGCGGTGCAGTGCGCTAACCACTACACCAGGGAGGCCCCCAGGACCTATTGATCTGCGGTGCAGTGCGCTAACCACTACACCAGGGAGGGCCCCAGGACCTAATGATCTGCTGTCTAGTGCGCTAACCACTACACCAGGGAGGCCCCCAGGACCTATTGATCTGCTGTCTAGTGCGCTAACCACTACACCAGGGAGGCCCCCTTGGACCTATTGATCTGCGGTGCAGTGCGCTAACCACTACACCAGGGAGGCCCCCAGGACCTAATGATCTGCTGTCTAGTGCGCTAACCACTACACCAGGGAGGCCCCCTTGGACCTATTGATCTGCGGTGCAGTGCGCTAACCACTACACCAGGGAGGCCCCCAGGACCTATTGATCTGCGGTGCAGTGCGCTAACCACTACACCAGGGAGGGCCCCAGGACCTATTGATCTGCGGTGCAGTGCGCTAACCACGACACCAGGGAGGGCCCCAGGACCTAATGATCTGCTGTCTAGTGCGCTAACCACTACACCAGGGAGGCCCCCTTGGACCTATTGATCTGCGGTGCAGTGCGCTAACCACTACACCAGGGAGGCCCCCATGACCTAATGATCTGCTGTCTAGTGCGCTAACCACTACACCAGGGAGGCCCCCAGGACCTATTGATCTGCGGTGCAGTGCGCTAACCACTACACCAAGGAGGCCCCCAGGACCTATTGATCTGCGGCGCAGTGCGCTAACCACTACACCAGGGAGGGCCCCAGGACCTATTGATCTGCGGCGTAGTGCGTTAACCACTACACCAGGGAGGCCCCAAGGACCTATTGATCTGCGGTGCAGTGCGCTAACCACTAGACCAGGGAGGCCCCCAGGACCTATTGATCTGCGGCGCAGTGCGCTAACCACTACACCAGGGAGGCCCCCAGGACCAATTGATCTGCGGCGCAGTGCGCTAACCACTACACCAGGGAGTCAGGACCTATTGATCTGGGGTCTAGCGCGCTAACCACTACACCAGGGAGGCCCCCAGGACCTAATGATCTGCGGCGCAGTGCGCTAACCACTACACTAGGGAGGCTACCTTGGACCTATTGATCTGCGGCGCAGTGCGCTAACCACTACACCAGGGAGGCCCCCAGGACCTAATGATCTGCGGTGCAGTGCGTTAACCACTACACCAGGGAGGCCCCCAGGACCTATTGATCTGCGGCGTAGTGCGCTAACCACTACACCAGGGAGGCCCCCAGGACCTATTGATCTGCGGTGCAGTGCGCTAACCACTACACCAGGGAGGCCCCCAGGACCTATTGATCTGCGGTGCAGTGCGCTAACCACTACACCAGGGAGGCCCCCAGGACCTAATGATCTGCTGTCTAGTGCGCTAACCACTACACCAGGGAGGCCCCCTTGGACCTATTGATCTGCGGTGCAGTGCGCTAACCACTACACCAGGGAGGCCCCCAGGACCTATTGATCTGCGGTGCAGTGCGCTAACCACTACACCAGGGAGGGCCCCAGGACCTATTGATCTGCGGTGCAGTGCGCTAACCACTACACCAGGGAGGCCCCCAGGACCTAATGATCTGCTGTCTAGTGCGCTAACCACTACACCAGGGAGGCCCCCAGGACCTAATGATCTGCTGTCTAGTGCGCTAACCACTACACCAAGGAGGCCCCCTTGGACCTATTGATCTGCGGTGCAGTGCGCTAACCACTACACCAGGGAGGCCCCCAGGACCTATTGATCTGCGGTGCAGTGCGCTAACCACTACACCAGGGAGGGCCCCAGGACCTATTGATCTGCGGTGCAGTGCGCTAACCACGACACCAGGGAGGGCCCCAGGACCTAATGATCTGCTGTCTAGTGCGCTAACCACTACACCAGGGAGGCCCCCTTGGACCTATTGATCTGCGGTGCAGTGCGCTAACCACTACACCAGGGAGGCCCCCAGGACCTAATGATCTGCTGTCTAGTGCGCTAACCACTACACCAGGGAGGCCCCCAGGACCTATTGATCTGCGGTGCAGTGCGCTAACCACTACACCAAGGAGGCCCCCAGGACCTATTGATCTGCGGCGCAGTGCGCTAACCACTACACCAGGGAGGGCCCCAGGACCTATTGATCTGCGGCGTAGTGCGCTAACCACTACACCAGGGAGGCCCCAAGGACCTATTGATCTGCGGTGCAGTGCGCTAACCACTAGACCAGGGAGGCCCCCAGGACCTATTGATCTGCGGCGCAGTGCGCTAACCACTACACCAGGGAGGCCCCCAGGACCTATTGATCTGCGGCGCAGTGCGGTAACCACTACACCAGGGAGTCAGGACCTATTGATCTGGGGTCTAGCGCGCTAACTACTACACCAGAGAGACCCCCAGGACCTATTGATCTGCGGTCTAGCGCGCTCACCACTACACCAGAGAGACCCCCAGGACCTATTGATCTGCGGTCTAGCGCGCTCACAACTACACCAGAGAGACCCCCAGGACCTATTGATCTGCGGTCTAGCGCGCTCACCACTACACCAGAGAGACCCCCAGGACCTATTGATCTGCGGTCTAGCGCGCTCACCACTACACCCTTTACTTGGGACTAAGACCTACCGCTAGCTGAGTCCCCCGGGACCTATTGATCTGCGGCGCAGTGCGCTGACCACTACATCAAAGAGGCCCCCTGTGACATGTCGCCCACACGTGTGAGGGAGTCGTTGAATGGAATACTGTCATCCCTACAACTCCACCTCTAACATGACATTACATCAGGATCAATACGATCGTCTTAACATCACGTCTGTTTGTGTCATTATTTACACATGTCTTCTCGGATCAGCTTCTTGACAACCAATTACGAGGATACATTGACTGAAATGACGAAGATGCCTTTGAAAGGCCTGTTATAGATGACGTCAAGCGGAGTTTTTGGAGGGCGATCATTTCTGAGTCCACCGACTGAATCGATGCGCATGATTGAAAGCGAGGCTGACGCGAGGTCTTTTCTGCGGCCGGAGGTGACTGGTACAGACACGCACAAAGGCTAATAAACGGTTGGTTGGTAGTCAATTCAGGACGCTTTAACCACTTTTGGTCATATCGCGTCAATGGGAGAAAGAAGGGAGAGCGGAGCCATGTCCCCGGGGTAACCCCCTACTCTTTGCGAAGAAAGGCATGGATTCTTTATCCTGCGATCACACAGACATGGCCACAGCGGGGCTCGTGCCACCGATCCACGTGCCGTTAGGCTCTCAGGTGACCAGAGTACTCAAGGCGAGCGCCCTAATCCACTGAGCTATCGAGTCGGCCCCGCTAATAAAGGGTTCAGAACGGATACGTTGAAAGAGTCTGTATTTTACCTCCCGTGAAATAATGTCCCTTTTTTTTTATTTCGGCTGCTGAATATTGAATGCGGTGTCCCATTAAGGCTGCCGTACGTACTGTCGACAGTCATTCTCCGGTTGGGTAATTACCGAAGGCCAGGCCAAGGCAGGGAGCGAGAGGGGGGGGTGGTGGGGAGGTGGGGAGGTGATGGGAGGGGAAGGGGAGGGGGTCACGCCGTGACAAGGTCTCTGGGTGTAGCTCAGTATAGTAGTGGTGATTGCTTGGAGTGTGTGTGCATGAGTGTGTGTGTGATGGGGGGGAGGGGTACCATAGGAGGGGAGGGAATGGGGGCTGGGGTTATATTGTAGGTGTCGGTGGTTGGCGCATGATTGCTCTGTGCGGAGCTGGACGGGGGCGGGTGGGAGATGGTGTGTGAGATACACTGGGGGTGGGGAGGGGGTGGGGGTGAGGGGGGTGATGGTGCTGGGCTGCTGTGGCCCCAGGGTCACTGATCTGCCATCCTCAGGGAGGGGGCCCCGCGGCGGTCACCCTGACAAGCGCGCTAATGAAACTATTTCGTGACAAGGGGTCCGACGACGGCTTGTACCAATACATCTATAGTGCCTTACGAATA
The DNA here is from genome assembly GCA_964019135.1 of Arenicola marina. NCBI lineage: Eukaryota > Metazoa > Annelida > Polychaeta > Arenicolidae > Arenicola > Arenicola marina. The sequence goes on from OZ025252.1 coordinate 24,823,780, forward strand.
ACGTTTCTGGAGCTCTCTCTCTCTCTCTTGCTCTGCCCGCCCCCCCTCCCTCTCTCTCTCTTGCTCGGCTCCCCTCCTCCCCCTCCCCCCCCCCCTCTCTCTCTCTCTCTCCTCAATCAGTCCTTAAAATTCTCTCTCGCTTCCTTTCCGACTCCTATAAACTACCGGAAACATGGTCCCCCATCTCTGCACCAGGTGATCCACCGCACGACACTTGGGGGGTAGGTGGGGTGGGGGGGGGGGTCGACGTTGACGTCCAGTGTACAGACCGCTCACCATGCGTGTATCGGTCTGTTTGTGTGCGTTGCGCGGCTCGCTAAGTGGTGTACCGTGGTACAGACCCGATGTAACCCACCCGGCCTGTTAACTGCACGGGAAGGGGGTGTGGGGGGGGGGGGGGCAGCGGTGAGGAGGGGAGGGGGAGGGGAAGGCACAGGAGAGGCGGTGAGTACTTCACTCGAATTGCCAACAGCTGTTTGAAGTGAGCCCTTAAAAATGGTTCTTGGTGATGATTATCACGCGTGCGTGTGTATCCCCCCCCTCCCTGCTTCCTCCCTCCCCTCCCCTCCTCCTCCTCCACCCCTTCTCCCTGCCCCGCCCCTCTCTCATCTCCCCAACGAGTCGCAGCACTCTCCCCACCCCGTGTCATCCCTCACAGATCACCACCGCCTGCATACTCCGCCACCCCCAAGAGCGCGCCCGTCCCCTCTCTCAAAGCCCCACCCCCTCCTCACACACCCTCCCGGATTGCCACATCCGCCTTTGGCGCCCACCCTACCCCTGCCCCCACCTATTAGGCGTTTAACCCATCCCCGCCACTCCCAGAACCCTTCATATATGCTCCTCGGGGAGAGCAATTGGGTGAGGTTACACCCCCCACCCCACTCTCCCCCACCACGGGACTATATATCCCCGCACCCCCACCCCCAGCCCACATCGGAGGCATTTCCTTTGTTGGCAAACTGGATGGCGGAAAGGGATCTGGGTATAAGGTGAAGTGAGTGGGGGGGGCGGTTGGGGTGGGGGGGGGTGGCGGGTGGGGGGGGGGGGAAGGAGAAAAAAAGGAGGCGGGGCGGGGGGAGCACTACTGGATGAACTGTGACAGGACGATTCGAATCCCCCGCCACCAGTCGGCGCTGACGGAAACACAGCGGTGAGTTATTCCAACACGTAATGGGAGGATGGGATTAGGCTATTTGTGCGCCAACATCCATATACTGAGCTTGATCCATATGTTGAACTTGATCCATATGTTGAACTTGATCCATATGTTGAACTTGATCCATATGCTGAGCTTGATCCATATGCTGAGCTTGATCCATATGCTGAGCTTGATCCATTTGCTGAGCTTGATTTTGGCCGGTTAGCACTGGGTCCGATCGGAATTAACATGATCCGGATATGTATTTATTTTGATCCTTATGTTTCACCTGATCCCCATCCTCAAGTTGATCTTGATCAGCAGCTTTATTCTGACTTATCTCCATTTAGTTCTTCTACGTCGCCCGTTTTCTCATCCATCCATTTATCCATTCACATTTATACCTCGCCGCTCCATAACATCCCCACCTGTCCCTCCCTCCCACCTTCCCACCCCTCCTCCGGTTGGCTTACTCAGCCTGTCAGACGCCGTGACAACCCAGTCACCCACCATCACCATGACTATGGAACGGGCGGTCACCTTCGGCCCCCCTGCTCTCCTCCACCCTCCCCCCTTCCCCTCCCTCTTCCTCCCTCCCCGCTGCCGCTTCCCCCCTCCCCTCTACCGCTTCCCTCCTCCCCCCTGCCGCTTCCGCTCTGCGCATGCTTCCCAAAACCGCAATGCCCGGATGTTAATAACAGTGACGTTCTTTGCATTTCTGATATTCGCTTATCTCTCTGCCGTCAGCAATAAAATCTCTGTATTTTACGGTCGGCGCAGTAAGATAGCTGCTGCACCCCCCCTCCCCCTCCCTCCCTAATCCCACCCCGCCCAGCCGTTATCCCCATAGGATTGCACAGCCAGCAGACTGTGCCAACGTAACCTCCCATCTATCTGAAGTCTCCATCTATCGATCCCATCGCTTCAGCGCCCCCTGGTGGTGGTACCAAGCTTCATCCCCTGGTGGTTGTATCAAGCTTCAGCCCCTGGTGGTGGCATCAAGCTTCATCCCCTGGTGGTGGTATCAAGCTTCACCCCCTGGTGGTGATATCAAACTTCAGCCCTGGTGGTGGTATCAAGCTTCACCCCATGGTGGTGGTATCAAACTTCAGCCCTGGTGGTGGTATCAAGCTTCCACTCTGGTGGTGGTATCAAGCTTCATCCCCTGGTGGTGGTATCAAGCCTCATCCCCTGGTGGTGGTATCAAACTTCAGCCCTGGTGGTGGTATCAAGCTTCCACTCTGGTGGTGGTATCAAGCTTCATCCCCTGGTGGTGGTATCAAGCTTCATCCCCTGGTGGTGGTATCAAGCTTCACCCCATGGTGGTGGTATCAAGCTTCAGCCCTGGTGGTGGTATCAAGCTTCCACTCTGGTGGTGGTATCAAGCTTCATCCCCTTGGTGGTGGTATCAAGCTTCACCCCATGGTGGTGGTATCAAGCTTCAGCCCTGGTGGTGGTATCAAGCTTCACCCCATGGTGGTGGTATCAAGCTTCAGCCCTGGTGGTGGTATCAAGCTTCACCCCATGGTGGTGGTATCAAACTTCAGCCCTGGTGGTGGTATCAAGCTTCCACTCTGGTGGTGGTATCAAGCTTCATCCCCTGGTGGTGGTATCAAGCTTCACCCCATGGTGGGGTATCAAGCTTCATCCCATGGTGGGGGTATCAAGCTTCACCCCATGGTGGTGGTATCAAGCTTCATCTCCTGGTGGTGGTATCAAGCTTCACCCCATGGTGGTGGTATAAAGCTTCCCCTCCGGTGGTGGTATCAAGCATCATCCACTGGTGGTGGTATCAAGCTTCACCCCCTGGTGGTGGTATCAAGCTTCAGACCTTGGTGGTGGTATCAAGCTTCATCCCCTGGTGTTGGCATCAAGCTTCATCCCCTTGTGGTGGTATCAAGCTTCTGCCCTGGTGGTGAAATCAAGCTTCATCCCCTGGTGGTGGTATCAAGCTTCAGACCCCGTCTCACTGTGCCATGCTACTTCGTTTTATCCCATGTTGTGTCTGGTTGTGTCTGTTGATGTCTGGCGTTGTCTGGTGGTGTCTGGTTGTGTCTGGATGAGCCTGGATGAGTCTGGTTGTGTCTGGTTGTGTCTGGTTGTGTCTGGCTGTGTCTGGAAGAGTCTGGTTTTGTCTGGATGCGTCAGGTTGTGTCCGGTGGTATCTGGCTGTGTCTGGTTGTGTCTGGTGGTGTCTGGTTGTGCCTGGATGAGTCTGGTTGTGTCTGGTTGTGTCTGGTTGTGTCTGGCTGTGTCTGGATGAGTCTGGTTTTGTCTGGATGCATCAGGTTGTGCCTGGCTGTGTCCGGTTGTATCTGGCTGTGCCTGGTTGTGTCTGGTGGTGTCTGGCTGTGTCTGGTTGTGCCTGGATGAGTAAGGTCGTGTCTGGTTTTGTCTGGATGAGTCTGTTTGTGACAGGTTGTGTCTGGTTGTGTCTGCTCGTGACAGGTTGTATCTGGCTGTGTCTGGTTGTGACAGGTTGTATCTGGCTGTGTCTGGTTGCGTCTGGTTGTGTCTGGTTGTGTCTGGCTGTGTCTGGATGAGTCTGGTTGTGCCTGGTTGTGTCTGGTTGTGACAGGTTGTGTCTGGTTGTGACAGCTTGTGCCTGGTTTTGTCTGGTTGTGACAGGTTGTGCCTGGTTGTGTCTGGTTGTGACAGGTTGTGTCTGGTTGTGACAGCTTGTGCCTGGTTTTGTCTGGTTGTGACAGGTTGTGTATGGTTGTGTCTGGTTGTGACAGGTTGTGTCTGGTTGTGACAGCTTGTGCCTGGTTTTGTCTAGTTGTGACAGGTTCTGTATGGTTGTGTCTGGTTGTGCCTGGTTGTGTCTTGTTGTGCTTGATTGTGTCTATCTGTGTGGGTATCTGTCTCTTGATCTGTCTAGATATCCGTGCACACTCGGCACTTCCCCTTTGTAACCATTCTCGCCACTTGACCAGCTCACCCCTCTCTCCCTCACCCATTGTATGTGCCTCTGTGGACGCTTACTCGTCCATCAACCGTGCCGGGTCCGCATCCTGTGGTGTCTATAGAGATCTATATAATCCCTGGCACATGCCTCCCACATGGGACCCTGTAATGACAGGTTTGCAGTTGTCGCGGAGCCCGTTGATGTTGTCTCGCGCCGCCTCCTGCCACAGGTCCGTGACACAATGAGGAATGGGGGAGAGGTATATAGGCCGATACGCAGTGCCAACCCCTCCTGTCACAGGTCCGTGACACAATGAGGAATGGGGGAGAGGTATATAGGCCGATACGCAGTGCCAACCCCTCCTGTCACAGGTCCGTGACACAATGAGGAATGGGGGAGAGGTATATAGGCCGATACGCAGTGCCAACCCCTCCTGCCACAGGTCCGTGACACAATGAGGAATGGGGGAGAGGTATATAGGCCGATACGCAGTGCCAACCCCTCCTGTCACAGGTCCGTGACACAATGAGGAATGGGGGAGAGGTATACAGGCCGATACGCAGTGCCAACCCCTCCTGTCACAGGTCCGTGACACAATGAGGAATGGGGGAGAGGTATATAGGCCGATACGCAGTGCCAACCCCTCCTGCCACAGGTCCGTGACACAATGAGGAATGGCGGAGAGGTATATAGGCCGATACGCAGTGCCAACCCCTCCTGTCACAGGTCCGTGACACAATGAGGAATGGCGGAGAGGTATATAGGCCGATACGCAGTGCCAACCCCTCCTGCCACAGGTCCGTGACACGATGAGGAATGGGGGAGAGGTATATAGGCCGATACGCAGTGCCGACCCCTCCTGCCACAGGTCCGTGACACAATGAGGAATGTGGGAGAGGTATATAGGCCGATACGCAGTGCCAACCCCTCTTGCTACAGGTCCGTGACACAATGAGGAATGGGGGAGAGGTATATAGGCCGATACGCAGTGCCAACCCCTCCTGTCACAGGTCCGTGACACAATGAGGAATGGGGGAGAGGTATATAGGCCGATACGCAGTGCCAACCCCTCCTGCCACAGGTCCGTGACACAATGAGGAATGGGGGAGAGGTATATAGGCCGATACGCAGTGCCAACCCCTCCTGCCACAGGTCCGTGACACAATGAGGAATGGGGGAGAGGTATATAGGCCGATACGCAGTGCCAACCCCTCCTGCCACAGGTCCGTGACACAATGAGGGAGGGCGGAGAGGTATATAGGCCGATACGCAGTGCCAACCCCTCCTGCCACAGGTCCGTGACACAATGAGGAATGGGGGAGAGGTATATAGGCCGATACGCAGTGCCAACCCCTCCTGCCACAGGTCCGTGACACAATGAGGAATGGGGGAGAGGTATATAGGCCGATACGCAGTGCCAACCCCTCCTGTCACAGGTCCGTGACACAATGAGGAATGGGGGAGAGGTATATAGGCCGATACGCAGTGCCAACCCCTCCTGTCACAGGTCCGTGACACAATGAGGAATGGGGGAGAGGTATATAGGCCGATACGCAGTGCCAACCCCTCCTGCCACAGGTCCGTGACACAATGAGGAATGGCGGAGAGGTATATAGGCCGATACGCAGTGCCAACCCCTCCTGTCACAGGTCCGTGACACAATGAGGAATGGGGGAGAGGTATATAGGCCGATACGCAGTGCCAACCCCTCCTGTCACAGGTCCGTGACACAATGAGGAATGGGGGAGAGGTATATAGGCCGATACGCAGTGCCAACCCCTCCTGTCGCAGGTCCGTGGCACAATGAGGAATGGGGGAGAGGTATATAGGCCGATACGCAGTGCCAACCCCTCCTGTCACAGGTCCGTGACACAATGAGGAATGGCGGAGAGGTATATAGGCCGATACGCAGTGCCAACCCCTCCTGCCACAGGTCCGTGACACAATGAGGAATGGGGGAGAGGTATATAGGCCGATACGCAGTGCCAACCCCTCCTGTCACAGGTCCGTGACACAATGAGGAATGGGGGAGAGGTATATAGGCCGATACGCAGTGCCAACCCCTCCTGTCACAGGTCCGTGATACAATGAGGAATGGGGGAGAGGTATATAGGCCGATACGCAGTGCCAACCCCTCCTGCCACAGGTCCGTGACACAATGAGGAATGGGGGAGAGGTATATAGGCCGATACGCAGTGCCAACCCCTCTTGCCACAGGTCCGTGACACAATGAGGAATGGGGGAGAGGTATATAGGCCGATACGCAGTGCCAACCCCTCCTGTCACAGGTCCGTGACACAATGAGGAATGGGGGAGAGGTATATAGGCCGATACGCAGTGCCAACCCCTCCTGCCACAGGTCCGTGACACAATGAGGAATGGGGGAGAGGTATATAGGCCGATACGCAGTGCCAACCCCTCCTGTCACAGGTCCGTGACACAATGAGGAATGGGGGAGAGGTATATAGGCCGATACGCAGTGCCAACCCCTCCTGCCACAGGTCCGTGACACAATGAGGAATGGGGGAGAGGTATATAGGCCGATACGCAGTGCCAACCCCTCCTGTCACAGGTCCGTGACACAATGAGGAATGGCGGAGAGGTATATAGGCCGATACGCAGTGCCAACCCCTCCTGCCACAGGTCCGTGACACGATGAGGAATGGGGGAGAGGTATATAGGCCGATACGCGGTGCCGACCCCTCCTGCCTCAGGTCCGTGACACAATGAGGAATGTGGGAGAGGTATATAGGCCGATACGCAGTGCCAACCCCTTTTGCCACAGGTCCGTGACACAATGAGGAATGAGGGAGAGGTATATAGGCCGATACGCAGTGCCAACCCCTCCTGTCACAGGTCCGTGACACAATGAGGAATGGGGGAGAGGTATATAGGCCGATACGCAGTGCCAACCCCTCCTGCCACAGGTCCGTGACACAATGAGGAATGGGGGAGAGGTATATAGGCCGATACGCAGTGCCAACCCCTCCTGCCACAGGTCCGTGACACAATGAGGAATGGGGGAGAGGTATATAGGCCGATACGCAGTGCCAACCCCTCCTGCCACAGGTCCGCGACACAATGAGGGAGGGCGGAGAGGTATATAGGCCGATACGCAGTGCCAACCCCTCCTGCCACAGGTCCGTGACACAATGAGGAATGCGGGAGAGGTATATAGGCCGATACGCAGTGCCAACCCCTCCTGCCACAGGTCCGTGACACAATGAGGAATGGGGGAGAGGTATATAGGCCGATACGCAGTGCCAACCCCTCCTGCCACAGGTCCGTGACACAATGAGGAATGGCGGAGAGGTATATAGGCCGATACGCAGTGCCAACCCCTCCTGCCACAGGTCCGTGACACAATGAGGAATGGGGGAGAGGTATATAGGCCGATACGCAGTGCCAACCCCTCCTGTCACAGGTCCGTGACACAATGAGGAATGGGGGAGAGGTATATAGGCCGATACGCAGTGCCAACCCCTCCTGTCACAGGTCCGTGACACAATGAGGAATGGGGGAGAGGTATATAGGCCGATACGCAGTGCCAACCCCTCCTGCCACAGGTCCGTGACACAATGAGGAATGGGGGAGAGGTATATAGGCTGATACGCAGTGCCAACCCCTCCTGTCACAGGTCCGTGACACAATGAGGAATGGGGGAGAGGTATATAGGCCGATACGCAGTGCCAACCCCTCCTGTCACAGGTCCGTGACACAATGAGGAATGGCGGAGAGGTATATAGGCCGATACGCAGTGCCAACCCCTCCTGCCACAGGTCCGTGACACAATGAGGAATGGGGGAGAGGTATATAGGCCGATACGCAGTGCCAACCCCTCCTGTCACAGGTCCGTGACACAATGAGGAATGGGGGAGAGGTATATAGGCCGATACGCAGTGCCAACCCCTCCTGTCACAGGTCCGTGATACAATGAGGAATGGGGGAGAGGTATATAGGCCGATACGCAGTGCCAACCCCTCCTGCCACAGGTCCGTGACACAATGAGGAATGGGGGAGAGGTATATAGGCCGATACGCAGTGCCAACCCCTCTTGCCACAGGTCCGTGACACAATGAGGAATGGGGGAGAGGTATATAGGCCGATACGCAGTGCCAACCCCTCCTGTCACAGGTCCGTGACACAATGAGGAATGGGGGAGAGGTATATAGGCCGATACGCAGTGCCAACCCCTCCTGCCACAGGTCCGTGACACAATGAGGAATGGGGGAGAGGTATATAGGCCGATACGCAGTGCCAACCCCTCCTGTCACAGGTCCGTGACACAATGAGGAATGGGGGAGAGGTATATAGGCCGATACGCAGTGCCAACCCCTCCTGCCACAGGTCCGTGACACAATGAGGAATGGGGGAGAGGTATATAGGCCGATACGCAGTGCCAACCCCTCCTGTCACAGGTCCGTGACACAATGAGGAATGGCGGAGAGGTATATAGGCCGATACGCAGTGCCAACCCCTCCTGCCACAGGTCCGTGACACGATGAGGAATGGGGGAGAGGTATATAGGCCGATACGCGGTGCCGACCCCTCCTGCCTCAGGTCCGTGACACAATGAGGAATGTGGGAGAGGTATATAGGCCGATACGCAGTGCCAACCCCTTTTGCCACAGGTCCGTGACACAATGAGGAATGAGGGAGAGGTATATAGGCCGATACGCAGTGCCAACCCCTCCTGTCACAGGTCCGTGACACAATGAGGAATGGGGGAGAGGTATATAGGCCGATACGCAGTGCCAACCCCTCCTGCCACAGGTCCGTGACACAATGAGGAATGGGGGAGAGGTATATAGGCCGATACGCAGTGCCAACCCCTCCTGCCACAGGTCCGTGACACAATGAGGAATGGGGGAGAGGTATATAGGCCGATACGCAGTGCCAACCCCTCCTGCCACAGGTCCGCGACACAATGAGGGAGGGCGGAGAGGTATATAGGCCGATACGCAGTGCCAACCCCTCCTGCCACAGGTCCGTGACACAATGAGGAATGCGGGAGAGGTATATAGGCCGATACGCAGTGCCAACCCCTCCTGCCACAGGTCCGTGACACAATGAGGAATGGGGGAGAGGTATATAGGCCGATACGCAGTGCCAACCCCTCCTGCCACAGGTCCGTGACACAATGAGGAATGGCGGAGAGGTATATAGGCCGATACGCAGTGCCAACCCCTCCTGCCACAGGTCCGTGACACAATGAGGAATGGGGGAGAGGTATATAGGCCGATACGCAGTGCCAACCCCTCCTGTCACAGGTCCGTGACACAATGAGGAATGGGGGAGAGGTATATAGGCCGATACGCAGTGCCAACCCCTCCTGTCACAGGTCCGTGACACAATGAGGAATGGGGGAGAGGTATATAGGCCGATACGCAGTGCCAACCCCTCCTGCCACAGGTCCGTGACACAATGAGGAATGGGGGAGAGGTATATAGGCTGATACGCAGTGCCAACCCCTCCTGTCACAGGTCCGTGACACAATGAGGAATGGGGGAGAGGTATATAGGCCGATACGCAGTGCCAACCCCTCCTGCCACAGGTCCGTGACACGATGAGGAATGGGGGAGAGGTATATAGGCCGATACGCAGTGCCGACCCCTCCTGCCACAGGTCCGTGACACAATGAGGAATGTGGGAGAGGTATATAGGCCGATACGCAGTGCCAACCCCTCTTGCCACAGGTCCGTGACACAATGAGGAATGAGGGAGAGGTATATAGGCCGATACGCAGTGCCAACCCCTCCTGTCACAGGTCCGTGACACAATGAGGAATGGGGGAGAGGTATATAGGCCGATACGCAGTGCCAACCCCTCCTGCCACAGGTCCGTGACACAATGAGGAATGGGGGAGAGGTATATAGGCCGATACGCAGTGCCAACCCCTCCTGCCACAGGTCCGTGACACAATGAGGAATGGGGGAGAGGTATATAGGCCGATACGCAGTGCCAACCCCTCCTGTCACAGGTCCGTGACACAATGAGGAATGGGGGAGAGGTATATAGGCCGATACGCAGTGCCAACCCCTCCTGCCACAGGTCCGTGACACAATGAGGAATGGGGGAGAGGTATATAGGCCGATACGCAGTGCCAACCCCTCCTGCCACAGGTCCGTGACACAATGAGGAATGGGGGAGAGGTATATAGGCCGATACGCAGTGCCAACCCCTCCTGTCACAGGTCCGTGACACAATGAGGAATGGGGGAGAGGTATATAGGCCGATACGCAGTGCCAACCCCTCCTGCCACAGGTCCGTGACACAATGAGGAATGGGGGAGAGGTATATAGGCCGATACGCAGTGCCAACCCCTCCTGCCACAGGTCCGTGACACAATGAGGAATGGGGGAGAGGTATATAGGCCGATACGCAGTGCCAACCCCTCCTGCCACAGGTCCGTGACACAATGAGGAATGGGGGAGAGGTATATAGGCCGATACGCAGTGCCAACCCCTCCTGTCACAGGTCCGTGACACAATGAGGAATGGGGGAGAGATATATAGGCCGATACGCAGTGCCAACCCCTCCTTCCACAGGTCCGTGACACAATGAGGAATGGGGGAGAGGTATATAGGCCGATACGCAGTGCCAACCCCTCCTGTCACAGGTCCGTGACACAATGAGGAATGGGGGAGAGGTATATAGGCCGATACGCAGTGCCAACCCCTCCTGCCACAGGTCCGTGACACAATGAGGAATGGGGGAGAGGTATATAGGCCGATACGCAGTGCCAACCCCTCCTGTCACAGGTCCGTGACACAACGAGGAATGGCGGAGAGGTATATAGGCCGACACGCAGTGCCAACCCCTCCTGCCACAGGTCCGTGACACGATGAGGAATGGGGGAGAGGTATATAGGCCGATACGCAGTGCCAACCCCTCCTGCCACAGGTCCGTGACACAATGAGGAATGGGGGAGAGGTATATAGGCCGATACGCAGTGCCAACCCCTCCTGCCACAGGTCCGTGACACAATGAGGAATGGCGGAGAGGTATATAGGCCGATACGCAGTGCCAACCCCTCTTGCCACAGGTCCGTGACACAATGAGGAATGGGGGAGAGGTATATAGGCCGATACGCAGTGCCAACCCCTCCTGTCACAGGTCCGTGACACAATGAGGAATGGGGGAGAGGTATATAGGCCGATACGCAGTGCCAACCCCTCCTGTCACAGGTCCGTGACACAATGAGGAATGGGGGAGAGGTATATAGGCCGATACGCAGTGCCAACCCCTCCTGCCACAGGTCCGTGACACAATGAGGAATGGGGGAGAGGTATATAGGCCGATACGCAGTGCCAACCCCTCCTGCCACAGGTCCGTGACACAATGAGGAATGGGGGAGAGGTATATAGGCCGATACGCAGTGCCAACCCCTCCTGTCACAGGTCCGTGACACAATGAGGAATGGGGGAGAGATATATAGGCCGATACGCAGTGCCAACCCCTCCTGCCACAGGTCCGTGACACAATGAGGAATGGGGGAGAGGTATATAGGCCGATACGCAGTGCCAACCCCTCCTGTCACAGGTCCGTGACACAATGAGGAATGGGGGAGAGGTATATAGGCCGATACGCAGTGCCAACCCCTCCTGCCACAGGTCCGTGACACAATGAGGAATGGGGGAGAGGTATATAGGCCGATACGCAGTGCCAACCCCTCCTGTCACAGGTCCGTGACACAACGAGGAATGGCGGAGAGGTATATAGGCCGATACGCAGTTCCAACCCCTCCTGCCACAGGTCCGTGACACGATGAGGAATGGGGGAGAGGTATATAGGCCGATACGCAGTGCCGACCCCTCCTGCCACAGGTCCGTGACACAATGAGGAATGTGGGAGAGGTATATAGGCCGATACGCAGTGCCAACCCCTCTTGCCACAGGTCCGTGACACAATGAGGAATGGGGGAGAGGTATATAGGCCGATACGCAGTGCCAACCCCTCCTGTCACAGGTCCGTGACACAATGAGGAATGGGGGAGAGGTATATAGGCCGATACGCAGTGCCAACCCCTCCTGCCACAGGTCCGTGACACAATGAGGAATTGGGGAGAGGTATATAGGCCGATACGCAGTGCCAACCCCTCCTGCCACAGGTCCGTGACACAATGAGGAATGGGGGAGAGGTATATAGGCCGATACGCAGTGCCAACCCCTCCTGCCACAGGTCCGTGGCACAATGAGGGAGGGCGGAGAGGTATATAGGCCGATACGCAGTGCCAACCCCTCCTGCCACAGGTCCGTGACACAATGAGGAATGGGGGAGAGGTATATAGGCCGATACGCAGTGCCAACCCCTCCTGCCACAGGTCCGTGACACAATGAGGAATGGCGGAGAGGTATATAGGCCGATACGCAGTGCCAACCCCTCCTGCCACAGGTCCGTGACACAATGAGGAATGGGGGAGAGGTATATAGGCCGATACGCAGTGCCAACCCCTCCTGTCACAGGTCCGTGACACAATGAGGAATGGCGGAGAGGTATATAGGCCGACACGCAGTGCCAACCCCTCCTGCCACAGGTCCGTGACACAATGAGGAATGTGGGAGAGGTATATAGGCCGATACGCAGTGCCAACCCCTCTTGCCACAGGTCCGTGACACAATGAGGAATGGGGGAGAGGTATATAGGCCGATACGCAGTGCCAACCCCTCCTGTCACAGGTCCGTGACACAATGAGGAATGGGGGAGAGGTATATAGGCCGATACGCAGTGCCAACCCCTCCTGTCACAGGTCCGTGACACAATGAGGAATGGGGGAGAGGTATATAGGCCGATACGCAGTGCCAACCCCTCCTGCTACAGGTCCGTGACACAATGAGGAATGGGGGAGAGGTATATAGGCCGATACGCAGTGCCAACCCCTCCTGCCACAGGTCCGTGACACAATGAGGGAGGGCGGAGAGGTATATAGGCCGATACGCAGTGCCAACCCCTCCTGCCACAGGTCCGTGACACAATGAGGAATGGGGGAGAGGTATATAGGCCGATACGCAGTGCCAACCCCTCCTGCCACAGGTCCGTGACACAATGAGGAATGGCGGAGAGGTATATAGGCCGATACGCAGTGCCAACCCCTCCTGCCACAGGTCCGTGACACAATGAGGAATGGGGGAGAGGTATATAGGCCGATACGCAGTGCCAACCCCTCCTGTCACAGGTCCGGGACACAATGAGGAATGGGGGAGAGGTATATAGGCCGATACGCAGTGCCAACCCCTCCTGCCACAGGTCCGTGGCACAATGAGGAATGGGGGAGAGGTATATAGGCCGATACGCAGTGCCAACCCCTCCTGCCACAGGTCCGTGACACAATGAGGAATGGGGGAGAGGTATATAGGCCGATACGCAGTGCCAACCCCTCCTGCCACAGGTCCGTGACACAATGAGGAATGGGGGAGAGGTATATAGGCCGATACGCAGTGCCAACCCCTCCTGCCACAGGTCCGTGACACAATGAGGAATGGGGGAGAGGTATATAGGCCGATACGCAGTGCCAACCCCTCCTGTCACAGGTCCGTGACACAATGAGGAATGGCGGAGAGGTATATAGGCCGATACGCAGTGCCAACCCCTCCTGTCACAGGTCCGTGACACAATGAGGAATGGGGGAGAGGTATATAGGCCGATACGCAGTGCCAACCCCTCCTGCCACAGGTCCGTGACACAATGAGGAATGGGGGAGAGGTATATAGGCCGATACGCAGTGCCAACCCCTCCTGCCACAGGTCCGGGACACAATGAGGAATGGGGGAGAGGTATATAGGCCGATACGCCTTATCTTTATCAGACCGTTACCAATACAGACAACCACGGTGACGGGGCGATCGGTTTAAACTGACGTTCCACAATAGACACATTGCCCACACCTCCAGTCCTTACACATTGAGACACGTACGAGCTCTGCCAGATGGAGTTACCAGCCATCGCTCTCCCGGCGTCATGAAGTCCCCGTATGTTGCCCATACATCATCCCTTTGCGTGGATGCCAACAGGAATATAACACACACACATGAGAGAAGTTTAACGATGTTAGAACAAAAAAAACCCTGTTGCGTCGACCAGCTGCGTGTGGAAGTCATGCCTAATATACATGTACAGTGGGGGGATGGGGGAGGGTAGTGGAGGGGTGGGAGGATGGGGGAGGGTATTGGAGG
>OZ025252.1:24838200-24862019 GCA_964019135.1 Arenicola marina
TTCACGTTTCTCTCTCAATTACGGATCCTATTCGACCCGGACCAAAGGTTTCAAAGTCATTCTCGTTACCGGTTAGGTCATCTCTTTATTTGTTGCACCCGGCCTCGTGGCTTCAGCCAGTGTATAGGGGGCCATTGGCGATCAGCGGAGTATGGGGGGGGGGGAGGGGGGGGGGGCATGGCAACAGTTGGGCTTCAGCCTGTCGCGCCACATTTACATATAGTCAGGAAGCGAGCGAGATTTGCTGGACGACTTCGAGTGATGTTTTCGTACAGTACGTGTGCGTACATATAGCGTTGTCTGCAGTAAGGTGTTTGATCACAAATGGACCTTCTAACTTACCCCCCCCCCCACTGTGGTAACGCCTTCTACTACAAAACTACAAAAACACACATGCTGGGTTTGATGAATGGATGATAAAGACCTTCTATTTACTTTAAGTGTACTTGTTAGTATGTGTTACATGTGGAGGGCTGACGGGGGTAAGCGCGTTATCTCTTTTGCAAAGAGTATAGATGTTTATCCTGGTAGACGGCTCCTAGACCCGTTACTTTGAAGACATTAAGGGCTGTAACATCAATCAATTAGAAGTGTCTGCGAGAGACGACAGTGCGACAGCCATGCTGGCTCTGATAGGTCGTCTGTTAACCAGTGGAAAAAGGCTTGACTGTACAATTTAAATTGTCCGTTGTCAACGATGTCTCAATCTATATGTGTATTTCAACCTCTGGGAAATCAATGATATCGACAAAAAAAATCTCTCGCTTGTCGGCATTTATTGCGCTTGTGTACATTTCGGTGGCGTTTGGTCGTTAACGCATTTTATGAAATGTTTGTTTCATGAATAATTATGCAAATAGCATCAGGGTTATTGATATAATAAAACGCAAGTTGACATGTTACATGTTATACAACTCCGTAAAACAAACGAATGAAAATATCTTTCAAAATATGTCTTTATTGATCTTCGGTGCAATGACATTTTGACGACAACAGCTTCTCTCTCTCTCGTTTTCTCGCACAACCAGCTTTTTTGTCGGCCAGATTGTCTGGCAGAACGCTGATATATACTCATAGCCACCGACCCAAAAGGCAACCGCTGACGGATAACGCTATGAACATACAATAAATAACACTGGATCACAACTGGAATACTAGCGCCCTAGCAGCGAATACGCTTCAATGTAATCGATCAATAAATATCAATCAATAATGTTGGCGAATGACGGGAAACTAGACTTTGATGTTGAAGACGAAGACTAAGGTACGTCACTACACGTATTTGAACCGTGGGACATGACACAAGCGAAGAATTAGCATTAGCAACGAACGCACTGGTTTTATTGTTGTGGTGGGGGGGGGGGGAGGGGGCTCAACTCTTCTCATGGTTTCAGCAGATCTGTGGACGTAGGAAAATATTCAACAGGCGAGGACACAAGAATACAAACATCGGTATAGAACTCTTCTTAGATGTAGATTGTAATGCATGAATCATTGATGGACAACCTAATAAGGACATTAGTTCTCATATTACTTTTTACCACACGGAGAGACATGTTGGAATGACAACCTTCTTGTCGGATGTTTAACAATGTGAAAGCATGTCAATATGTAGACTGCAATGCGGTATTTCTATGCGACGCATCGATCTAGTGCGACAGTCTCCCAGGAGTGCACAAATAGCGCGGACGTATTAGCGAGCCAGACGCGGTATCTATAACTCTTTTAAGTGCTCGATAACGAACTGTGCTGGTCTTATCATTTACTGGGCACCCCCATCCCTCCATGTGTTAACGCATTAATCAGCCTGCGTTCCAGACACGGGTACTATTAGTCAAATTAAAGAGCAAACAGTGACTAGACAGAATACAGACGACGGAAAAACTAGGACCAGCGGACCTATCAGTACACCGCTTCTTCCAGATGTGATTAGAAGGCATGCATCGTTTTTAGCGGCTCGCCATCGAAACGTATCATAACAAAAATGCTACCCGACAAAATTTCATACCTAAATGACTTCACGCACTCTGATACGGACTTTCAAAATATCGCTTGTTGTCGGCGTTATTATATACGTCAAAAAAGTGTTGATTTAGGACTGATTGCGGACAGAAGGAAGAGGAGGCCCGGTTGACATGACAGCTGACCCCAGGTCGCTCGTTACGGGTGGTGGTAGACTGCGTGTTGGGGCGGGCAGCTGCCGCCTGCCGCTCTGGCTCGGTGTGTGTGTATACATGTGGCTCCTGGCATGCAGATATCGCCCTGAATATCTCGGCGAGACTTGGTAAGTCAGCTATGCAACAACACAGAATGGTAAGACTTGGTAAGTCAGCTATGCAACAACACAGAATGGGCGAACACAAAACCAGCCTCCGAGCGTTTACAATACAGGCCCCGCCAAGGGCGAGCGAGACCCAAACAGCCGAGGGCCCGGGGCGTGTTTAGTTGCGAGGGAGGGAAGGAAGGAGGGAGGGAGTGTGTGGCTAGGTGGTGTGGTGTGGCTGGGGCGGCAGGGGTTAAGTCGGATGGATGGATAGATGGTGGGTGGGTGGATGGGTGGGGAAAGAGTACCGTATGCGGGATTAGGGATCAGTCCTGTCGCCAATCCGGCCAAGTCTCTGTATTGCCGTTAGCCCAGCGGTGACTGCGTAAGATTAACCGTGCGGGGGTGGCGCGTGTGGGGGATGATATAGGAGGGGATGTGGGGGGGGGGGGGGGCAGGAGACTGCGTCATGGGTGTCAGGTGACGGTAGCACGCTTGCATTCAATCTGCAGCTGCGTTGTCTGTCCTTGTTCTTCGTATCAGCAAAGAAAGGCAAACGGCGATTTCTAAGGCCAACAATGCGTACAAGGCAGGAGGGGGGGGGGGGTGATCGGGAGAGACCCGGATGGAGCCTTCACCTGTAGTGATCAGCGAGGACGTAACGACGCCACCTGAACCTCGCCCTAACGCCCCCTCTCCCCCCCTCACCCGAAACGTGCAACATTACATGATAAATTAGTCCAAATTTTATCGCCTTTTAATCAGATGAGGCTGTTGGAAATTCGCCAGTCAGTACGGGAGACCAGACGGTAACTTGAACGGCGTTCAGAACAGACGACAGCAAATAATAAAAAAAAAATTGTGTAAAAGCTGTCTGCCAGCTCGCGATCGAGCCATCATTGAAGGCAATGCTTTGTCCCCCATGCCTCTAGTTGTCCCCCTCCTCACCCTCACCCCCACACTCCTGTCCCTACCTCGCACGTAACGCGGTTTTTACAACTAGCCAATTTGGTTGAGAGCAGTTTAAGATTCCCTGAAGAGTTGGCGGTAGACATCCAAGTGGAACACGACCTGACAACAGGTAGAAGTGGTGGGGATGAAAAAAGAGGGGAAAGGGGTGGCGGGGGCTGCAGCGCTGGAGGCAGCTGGGTGTGAAGGAGGTGGTGGTGGCCGAATCAGGGGGGCTACCGTGTTAGAGTGTTGTCGCCGTGGATAAAAGAGGTAAGGGTTGCAGTTAAGAGAAAAAAAATGGGAATAAAAACCTTAAGAAGTCTACATCATGTACTATAGATGTGACACGGGCTGTAGGGAATGAGAAAAAGACAAGAGGGCGGTGGGTTGGGGGTGGAGGGGGTAGAGGGGAGGGAGGGGGGGGGGTGTTGGTTAAGCAAATGGAACACCTGGTGTTGGGGGTATCTTGTCGGCACGTGCCAGACCGTCACACACCGGTACCAAGCTACTTCACTTCACCCCACCCCACCCAGCACCCCCGTCATCCTCTGCCCCCTTCTATTCTATCCGTCTCGCACTTCTGACAATTCACCTGTGGACTCACCCCTACCCCCACCCTCTCCCCCCCAATTCCAGGGACTGTTATCAATCGCCGCGTCGGCCCTGGGCTTTGCAAGAAGACTGGAGGGGGAAAACACAAAGAAGGTATCGGCAAACAACTACTTCAAGGCACTCTCTCTCTGCCAGTCACACACGCCTTCCGTACGCTCTACGCGACCGACTGAAGGTCACCCAGGTCACGTGATCGCCTCAAGCGTCCCGGTCCGCCCCACACATCGACATGGATCTCTCTAAGTAACCCCCAACATACAAATAAACACTCAAGTACCATCATGACAGCTTCATGTATTCTTTTGACGCATGGTAAATATATATTATTACAGATATATGTAATCATACTTGGAAATAAATAAAATCATAAATAGACATATGTATCTTCACTTAAGTCGTCTGTTACAACAGCGAATATTAAGCAGCACTTGAGTCGCAATAAAACCGGAATACAACCAACCCGGTTTAATTAATCAATCAATCATATTTGTGCATTAATACCACGGTGAATACCAACATGAGCACGGCGGCTTCTACTACAGACGACGACATATATTCCATATCGTTCAAGCTTTCAATTACAGACGATCTCGAAGCAGTCACAACGACTGGAACTCAAGTAGTAGGCAGGCAGGTCAATAAAACAAACGTTCTTCAAGACTGCGATGATCATCACGGGTGCAGGACATGTTGGTCACTGGTGGGAAGGAATGAGATTGTCCACTGACCCCAGGGCGGTCAGGTCACAGCGCTCCACCTGACGGGCGGGGGAGAAACTACAAGACAGTCGTCTGTGCATTCTCTCGTTGGCTGCTATCCGTGGTGACGCCAGCCTGCGACAAAGTCTCCCTGTTCGACAGGGGCAAAAAAAAAAAGATGGTTGTCCACGGTGATCAGTCTTTGTCACGGTGGTGGTGGGGGTGGTGGGGGTGACTCCTCAACCCACCCGTCTCCCGGCTTGGGTAGGGTGGTGGTGGTGGTGGTGGCCCCACCAAACCCAACCCTCCCCTGGTTTGGGAAGGGTGGGGGTGGTGGTAGTGGCTCCTCACCCCACCCCTCCTCCCGGCTTGGGAAGGGTGGGGGTGGTGGTGGTGGTGAGGCGTCTTGCAAGCGACGCGTGCGCAATGACAATGGGCGATGCTTTCCTCGGTGTGATGCATGACGGGAACGGTCGGTCGGTGGGTCGGTTGGTCGCGGTAAGTATTGGTAGCCAGGCTATTTTGATGTGCGCGTGGCGGAGGGGGTGGGTCGGTGGTGGGTGTGGTTGGGGGTTGGGGTGGGGAAATTAGACTCGTCAACAGGTTACCCAATGGTTGCTAAGTGGATTGGGGACCGTGGTTGGCGGGGTAGGGGTGGTGGTGGAGGGAAGGGTTGGGGGGGGGGGGGTGGCGGTCGTACAGAGGTAGGAGGACAGTGGCAGGACAGGGGGTGGGGGTGGGGCATGCTCCACGCCCGCCCCGCATCCTCCCTTGCCCCACCCACCCACCCCATCCCCTCCACGCCCTCACTTATTTACACACAAAGGTCCGTACGAAACCAACAGGTGTGATCAGTTGGCCCTGGCCACGACTCCCCCCCACCCACCCTGCCACCCACACCACCAGCATGATGACCACTCACTGACCGGCCACAGGTCTCCTACCTCTCCCGCATGTCAGTGATAAATGACCTTGTAGCCATTGACCGTTGTCACTACCCTCCGCACCCTCCTCAAGAGGTCACTGATCCAGGTACAGGAAGTCACATCTATAACCTCAATCCGTCAAGGTACTTATGGCAATCCATGCACCGGCCGGCCAGCACACCGCATCCGGAGACATAAACCGTCATCCCACCAGTCTCTGACTGCCTGTATATTGTTAGCAGTATGAAAACCAGACGACGTCGTTTTCAAAGCGTCGTTTTCTCGTAAAACTTACATCGGCTTGAAGTAAACCGAACTGACTGATTCTGCTAAATAAATACAAAGACCGTGCCAATGGTGAATGTGGAGGAATATTAAAGGGCCAAGTACAGCCGTTAAGGTGACACCACATAACCGCTGGCAGGGCGGCGGTGGGGGGGGGGGTAGGGGCACCACCACCACCACCACCGCCACTGTCGCACCCCCTACCCCCGTCCACCTGCAGCACACAAGACGACCCGTGTTCGCTGATGATATCATCCCCGTTGTGTTGATAAACTGCCCTAAAAGTACAAGGCCGATAAGAGCCTGCGTGCACCAGCCGACCAATCTACCACTCCGTGACCTAACCGCGGGGAGCCCTGTGTGGCCGGGTGGTGGGTGGTGGGCGAGGTGCCGCCCGCTCGCCCGCCTCCACAACACACACACAACGCGGCGCCACCCCCACCGTCACCCCCACCGCCACCGCTTCCGGGCCCTCCTCCTCCCTCCCTGCCATCCCCCCACCCACCCACACACGCAGGCAGGCAGGCAAGGGACAGGCTCTTTGTTACGGACCAACACCTTGGTTCGCTTTCGCAACTTGTCATTTTCCACCGGGTTAAAATCACCGTTTGCTGCTTGCAACTACTGCATGATGAGCCTGCCTGTGAGACAGACAGACAGGCTGGCCGGCTGCCCGTCTGTGTGTGCGTGCCAGTCAGCCAGCTATCCAGCCAGTCAGGGGGGCCCCCGAGGCTTTCCTGCCTAGTCTCAATTGCCAATCAATATACTGACGAGGTTATTGAATACTGTGTCAAATTCCCGTAACAGTTGCGTTTCCTGTTCCGTGAAGTCTTTATAATCCGATCCCAGATAGACGAGACCTTCGAAGCGCTCAGCTTCCGAGGAGCAGGAGGGGGGCAACGGGATGAGACCCCCAACGACCGAGGGGGGTCCTGCCCCCGCCGCCACGTGGGGGTGGGGGTGGGGGTGGTGGTGCCCCAAGGGCCGCCCCGAAGGGCATAGACCCCCCCGTTTGTTGTCCTGGGTGGTGATGATGGTGGCGGTGGGGGGTAGCGTGAAGTCCCTGGCGGTGGGATAGGAGGGGGTGGTGGTCGCCGCCTCCGGTAACCGTGGAGTATCCAGGGGACTTGACGAACTCTTGACGGCAGCAGTAGTGGTAGTAGCGCAAGATGTTGAAGATGAGGAGGAGGAGGAGGGGGGAGAGGACACTGTTGCCATTAGCGACGAATAGGGCGCGGCTGACGGGTGAAGCATTTCGGTTTGGACGACCCCTCCAGCGGGCAAACACGGGATGAACACTGTGTGCTTGCTGGGGCAACGTATCAATCTGCCATCGGAAAACAACTTTTGATGCTGCTGCTGCTGCTGCTGCTGTTGCTGCTGCTGATGATGATGGTGATGGTGGTCTTGCAGGTAGTCCATGGGCTGGCTATAAGCGGTGGTGGAGGAGCCCGTGGGGCCGGAAGCCAGGGCACCGGTGTCCATCTCCATCTCCATGGCCGTGGGTGAGTTGTAAGGGCAAGAGGCACTCATAGACAGGGCACAGCCATCATCATTACCAGTCATGACCCCAGGCGCGAGGCCCCCCTCCCCGCCCAGGAAATCCGATTTGACCTTTGGCGTCCATGTAGCATGCGGAATGATCGCCTCTGTGCTAATAACCGCCGGTGTGGCGCAGGGAATGTCCGCCTCCGACGATACTTGTAGGTCCATTTTATCTCCCGCGGGAAACGTGACTCGGGAAGTCTCGTTTAACGAGACGGCATTATCCACGCCGGTCACGGGACCTATCGCAGGCGCCGCAACAGCTGGTTCTGCTGACTGGTGATTATCGCAGTCGACGCAGGAACGAGCCACTTCTTCCCCTTTGTTGTTATTGTTGTTGACATTATTATTATTATTATTATTGTTACTTAGACAACCGATCCCGGACTCGAGTGAGAGATTCGCTGTCGACGCCGCAGCCGCCATTGCATTGTTCGGATTATCCTGATTATCATCCGTATCCAGACACCGCCTCTTGGCGGGCGATGGGGAAGACGTGTCCCCATCACTTGGCTCCTCTTTCGCCGAGATCGCGAAGGAATCCGGGGAAACGACGACATCCAGATTCGGAGAGTCCGGGTTCAATCCTTCCGGATCGCCGCCGCCGACATTGTCGTCGTCAGGGGAGTCCGGATCCAGCGGACACGCCGTGAGTCTGTCCACGGTCTGCGCCAGACGGTCGTTGCTATGAACCATATCGTCCATGAGGCGGCGGTCTAACTCCGACTGCTCGTTGAACGGGTCCTCCACCACCCCCCCGACGGCCGCCAACGAACCCTGGGGATCGTAGGGAGACCACTTGGACGTCCGGAGGAGTCCCTCGCCGGGGAATGTCCGGCGGTCGCCATGGAGACGCTTGTGTGTTTCGGCGTGATCACAGGGAATGTGTGTGGAGGAGGCTGAACCGGAAGTGAAGGGGTTATCGGTGGCGACGGATGATGTCGTATCGGTGGTGGCGGCGGTGGCGGCTGATGGGGTGGTGGTGGTGGTGCCGCAGGAGTACGAGGAGGGGGGTCTGGGTGATGGCCTGCAGTAGGCCAGGTCCCAGTGGGCGGGGGCCAGCGGCTCACCCCAGTGTTTGTCCTCGCTCATGTCGCACTGCAGCCGCCGGACCAGGTTATTGATGAGGACGGAGCGGCGCAGGAATGTCTCCGGGTTCTCGATGTGTTTGACCTTGAGCAAGGACACCCGCAGCAGCTTCCGCTTGGCTTCCTTCCGCTGAATCGGCGTGTTGTGGAACGGCGAGATCCGCTTGCCGGACGCCCTATTGTGACCGCTCCGCGCGGGGTAGTGATCGACGTCAAGGTCACCTTGAGACGCCAGCGACGCCGCGGCTGATGACGACGATGATGATGATGACGACGCGCGGAGGGGGCATGGCGATACAAGTCCTTGATCCCCCCTGGGCCGGAGGGGTGGTACGCTCGCTACCATGTCCTCACCCTCCTCGCCCTCCTCAGGCACGCCACCCGTCGGCGCACCCGACGGCGGCCCCGACGCACCCGAAGACTCCCTCTTCCGCTTGCCTCCCACCGGAGCAGCGGGACCGGTGGCACCCCCACCCCCACCGACTGCGGCCACAGAGGCTGCGGCACCCACAGGCCCTGGGCCATAAGCCAGGGGACTGACGGGTTTAGCCGTGAGGGGGTCCCCGCCGAAGGGGGAGTAAGGAGGGAGGAGGGCTCTTCCGCCGGTAGGGGGGGTGGGGGTCAGAGAACGCTGGCCCGTGGACCACGGCCGGCGGGCCATACTCCACAGTGGGTTTTGGGGTGGGGGGTGGGGCGGGGCAGCGACTCACGCTCGACGCCAAGAACCCCAGACGAGTATCTTCCTTTTTTTTTTAGTTTCACGCACACACGGGACGCGAGCGAGATTCTCGAACTCCCTGCTCTGGCGGTCTCTCTATAGGTCTCTCTCTCAGGGGTGCTCACTCAATCAGAGGAGTCTCTGAGACAATCGGGGTTGCTTGCATACATACATCCACTCGCCGTTAAGAAAAGAAAATATCCTTTGTATAATCTCAACCGTGACGGTGGCGCCCGTCAGAGAGTCATCAGAGACACCAGTTGGTTGGTGGGCGTCAGCAGACACAAGTCCTCGTTGTCTCCACTAACAAAAGCAGTAAGTATTCCAATGAAAACTACACCCTCAAGGTTAAATGTCGCCGGCTCCTTCCACCACTGTGCGCTTAGCGGTCAGCAGGGAGCAGCACCCAAGCCAGGAAGAAGGGAAGAGAGGCAGAGCATTGACGGTCCCGCCCGCCGCACACAGAAAGAAAAACACAGGAGCGGTGTTTGGGTGTTAGCGTCCTGCGCTCACGTCCGCCGCGGTCGGTGGCTGGCCGCTTTCTGACAACGGTCCTCGCTCAGCCTGTAAATGCCCTGACCAAAGGCCTCAAGGGTGGTGGCGTGTGGCCGCAGGCGAACAGGGGGGTGGGGGGTGGATGGGGATGGGGCGGTGTGGCGTATGGCTCGAGTGGTAGCTAGGCAAGCAGCAGGCAGGCAGGCAGGCAGGCAGGTTTGGACGGCGAGATAGATGGGCATTCAGCCAGTCAGCCCAGCCCAGCCCAGCCCAGCCTGGCTCACTCGCTGCCTTTGGATGACAGCGTCTATCCACCACCACACTGCGCTATCAGGCCGGCCGCAGCGAGGGCCGGAGACAGACAGGCTAGCGGTGGAAATACACCGGCTAAAGAGGAAGGTGGGGGGTGGGGGGGTCAGGCAGGGGCTTCAGGCTGGTAGTAGTAGGTAGGTGGTAGGCAGTGAGGGGCTTGTCTCCGGGGCGTAGCCCCCTTCTCCCTGGTTTGCACGGGGGTCGTGGGTCCTCGCTGCCAACACCTGTCAAACAGAAAACAGAAACACCACTATTAATTACCGAAGCCCCTGACAACCACCCAATCGCCGAAAGGGACATCCCCTGTCCGTCCCCCCTTACCGTATATATGTGTCCATCACACGTACATCCCTCTCATATACACACACAACTCACACCCCCACCCCAAGCCCCTCTCATATACACACACACCCCGTACACCACACCCCAACCCCCTCTCATATACACATATACGCATACCTTACACCCCCTCCCCCCCCCGCCAACTCCCGACCCCTAACCCGCAAGACATTAAAATGTCCGCTGGGATTTTAATGGACCTTATAGACACGGGCCAAATTAAATACCTGTACAAGTAGATATCTGATAGATATTAGATACCTCTGCACACACTTCGCCTGAACGAATGCGACGTCAACTGCACCCCAGGCAGTGAATGGGTGTCAGAGAGCGGTGTCAGATCGACATACTACTTGCAGGCAGAGTCAGCTAGAGAGAGAGAGAGACAGAGGCCCAGACTTTGCCTAACAACCCATCTGCCTATCACTGACCGCCCAAGACCGGTCTGTCGACCGCTCGGCATATGTATACAAACAGTGTGTACGGGTGACACGTGCTTCGCATCCGTAACGCACAGGACGATGAAATGAGCACAGAACATGGGTAGATTTGGGCGGTGGGCAGCCCCCCCTCCCCCCCCCCCCCACCTCGCACCCCCCCTTGACCCTACATCTCTCTCCGCCCTGTACATAATGGTAACAGCATGAAGACACCTGTATAGTGGCTCGTCGACTATAACTCGTCTTCTTTTTCCAATTGTACATCAAAATCCACTGGTGACGTCACTATTGTTCTCTCACGCCATTATTTTACTGTAAGGTAGTGTGTTTGAGTCATAAGGACGTGGATTTTACATAAGTTAATGACCCCGGAAAACGACATTACCGAATAACATTGGGTTCTCGGGCTGCGCCCTCGGACTCCATTATTAGGACTATTATTATCCGGTAATGTCGTGTTCCTCGGACATTATCTTACACCCAGGTGTTCGAGGTGTATTATGTTATAAAAGGTGAAGAAAACATGGCATTGTTTTTGTCTGTCTGCCAAAGGCTCCTTGCCGTCACTGTATGGGGGGGGGGGGGGGGGCGTGGGGCGGCGGCGCGATAGCTCAGTGGGCTAGAGCGCTCGCATTGAGTGCCCTGGCCACCTGAGAGCCTAAATGAACGACACGTGGATCGATGGCTCGAACCCCGCTGTGGCCATGTCTGTGTGGCCGCATGATAGAGATCCCATGTTCTTCTTCGCAAAGAGTAGGGGGTTACCCCCGGGGACATGGCTCCACTCACCCTTCCTTCTTCCATTGACGCGATATGACCAAAAGTGGTTAAAGCGTCCTGATTATACAACCCACCAACCGTCACTGTATGGCCATGACGTGCAGAACAAAATGAATCCCAATTATTAGTCTATATGGGTTAACGGCAAAGTTATCGGTTATCGAAGCTTCCATTTATAACCAGCAGGGCACTGAATGTCTGTTACTTGATATGATTGCGGTTTAATGATATACTGTAAGACTATATCATGGTATATGCCTTACACAAATATACACCACCAAAGTATTGTATGTATCTGGCATATGACATTATTAGTATTTGATATTCGTGAAATCTAACAGTGGATCATGTCTCGGTATGAGTCAATCTCTTTTAATCTACACAAGCTCGCCGACATTACGTAAGACTCGCTTATTGTAAATCACGCACCAACGCCCAAATCACGTTTCTAACTATGTAATGTGATCCTGGGGGAGGGGGACTGAAATAGTACTGGTAGCTTAGCAACCATATACGACTAATGTTACAACCAAGCCGCATATTGCGAGACATGACATGTTTCTCAACTATTACGATTACATTGATTGTAATGTAATCCATTGCGAATTACGATTACGATTAAGTGTAATCGATTAAACCAATCATGCTTACTGATTATGAATACGCCATGTCTGTACAGGAGACACTTGAAGTTTTGTTCTGTTCTCAAGGCACGCTATATTCCTACGGATTATTATTCAACCGGTAACTCAGAAGCCCAGATTTACTGTTGATATGTCTCGTGTGTACAAAGATGTGGTTTATTAAACAAACAATTGTCATTCCAGGACCCCCACCCCCCACCCACACACACATAGGATGCTTCATTCCCACCAGGCCGTATACCGTCGTCTAACCTTTCATTCATTTACTCACATTGCTTGTCCTAGTGTTGCATCTCACTATATATTTCAAGCATTTAACGGTTAAAAATATTTCCCGAGAGACAAATTGCAACACAAGCAGATTTACATATTTACACAGTTTACGGGGACAGTCACTGGTTTACGTGTCGCTGACCAGGCCCATAGACGTGTATACCCACCCCGTCATCTGCTCTATAAATATGGACATGTACTTTCCCCCACCAAGCCTTTAACTGCTTCGACTGAGGCGGTAGAGAACGGTGTGAAGCGGTAGTAAGTGGCAGCGATAGATGGCCACACACAGCCACAAAACAGCCACACATAGCAACACGTGCTCTCTCGTTCGGCAATATAAGCACGCCGGCTTGTACGCTCACTATAATACCAACGCTGCACTCTGCCCCTCGCTCCTCCCCCCCCCTCTCCCTCTCTCACTTTACCCCCTTTCCCTCCCCTCCACCTTCCACCCCCCCCCCCGCACCCACCCCCTTTGATCTCTGCGCTGTCGTGGCCATGCTTGTGGCCATGCTTATAGCCGCACCGTTATGAGAGGGGTTGGGAGGGTGCGGGGATAGGTGAGTTGGTGGATAGGGGGCAGGTGAATCCGTTGTTGGTGGGGGGGGGGGGGTGTTTAGCGTGGATTCCTGACCATACCTGTGTGTCAAGGATATTTTCAAGTTATCGCGTGTCGGTGCGTTCAAAGCCACAGGTGTCGTTATTACTGTCGGCCCACACTTTGCCCACATATGTTGTGCCCCAGCGAGACCCCGACTGGCCACCACGACCGCCACCAGCTGTCGTTTCAGGCAGTAAAGCCGGCCCTATCTACCTGTATGGCCCTATCTATGGTATGCACGTGTGAACCATGAGAATACTCCCCCTCCCTCCGGTCCACCTCTCATCCGCCCCGCCGCAAGAAAAAACACAAAAAACCCAAGGAAGCTTCGGTTTCACCAGTTTTCAAGCATCAGCTAGCTACGTGATGAATCACTACAAAAGGTTTTATATTGTGGAATAAATCGTTATTATCTGGTCATAATCAGAGTGGTTGGGTGAACGACCCAACGTCAGTCATGAGCACTAAGAATGAGTTTTTCATTTCTGATAGTTTTGAGGGCCTTTTTATGCAGACGGGGAACAGCGCATAATTTAGAAGAACTAACCCCCATATATTAGACCGCCCAGACCGGGTTTTGAACCCGAGACCTGGTTGAGATGTATTCACTCTCGAGTGTTCTACAATACAAATAGTTCACTGAATGGACTGTTGTGCATGGGCCATTAACGTATATATTGTTGCCAACGAGATAAAAGTCCCACCAAACGTGATGCAAGCAACACAATAAATTCAAAAGGCAGTGGTCAATTTACAGTTACAATTCCCCTGTTGTGTGAAGCTGGATTACCCATGTCCACTGTCCGCAAGAATAAGCCTCCAGTGGTGGTCATCCACAGGTAAAGGTACCGATTTCATTCCTCACAGAGTGACGTGAAATGGCCTCCACTACGGGCCGCGCCAGACCAACCGGAGACGCGCTGTCTAGACACTCCATCTCGCCATCTCACGTCTTGGGATTTGGGGCCGTCACAATGGTACTCACCACGTCAGAAGGAAGAAGATTGCAGTAACGTTCTCAGACTGACTCCTCCCTACAACAAAGGCTTGTTGAAACTTAACAAATTCTTGGATCTTGTTGTTTGTTGATCTTTGTCCTGTCTCTTTGTACGTCATCGCCGTCGTTTAGTAAACAACTAGTATAGTGAGAGTTGCATTTTGCAGGGCGTTGTCGTTTTGTATGAGAGGTGGGTCAGAGAGGGAGAGAAAAGGAAAGAGAGTGGGAGAGGTGGAGTGAGAAAGTGAGAGTGGGGTTTACGAGAAATAAATCTTACGGGTTTCTTGGCAGTGGTAGATGGGGGTCGTTGGTTTTTTTCGAACGGGTTCGCTGGGTGAAATCTTACACTTGGCAGACGGTACATGCCGTCTGGCGGTCTGTCAGTGCGGGCAAAATGCACCAATGTGTTGCCACAACCCAGGCTGGGCCAGTAAACGCTACTAGCGGACAGAGTGGGGGTGTGGGTGTGTGCGAGAGAGAGAGAATATATAGGATGGGGGCGGTAAGTTGGAGGGCAGTAGGGCATGGGTGACTGGTACCCTATCCACTTAAACACCAGGACCAGAGAGAAAGCATACTTTATGGGTTTACCGTTGTTCTCTCTCCTCCACCCCTCACCTACCAGCCCCCCCCCCCTCCTCCCTCCCCCTAACCTCCTCCGCCCTTATCCTCGCCAAATTTCAGCCAGGCTGGTATTCCTCATGAGCTAGCGCGTGTCAGTGCGCCTACCATCCATAGACGAGGTGCTAACGTCAGAACCCAGCCCTGTGAGTTAGCAGGCTACCTGGTGGGACCTCCCGCGCACACACGGAGAAAAACTATTTCGTTTTTAGTTCCGTTTTATGCCCAAGAGAGCTCAATTAGGCGTAGGAACCTCCTGAGACTGAATTAGTTAGATGATATAGGCTCCAGGTTAAATGCCCCCAAACCGGGGTCGAACCAGGGACCTATTATTAATCTAGACTCGACCACGGAGGTTCCCCGGACTATATGGTAGATATTTACTACTCACAATTTGCTAAGGATCACCTGTATGCAGGGATATCTGAGTGTATAACAGGTGACTGTGTAATTCTACTATAATACAAAGACGTTTGCCTTTACCATGCATGGCGGCACACGAGTAACAGATTGGATACAGATTGGGGAAGGTTTCTCTGTACTAGCCGCCCCGCTCGCCACGTCTAGCGTTTGTACTAATAAGCGAAAGAAATAACAGTATGACTATTTCGTTTGTACAGAATACTCAAATTGCGGCTAAAGCACGTTAATAAAGGAATATCAGACCAGTAAAACTAAGGCCCAAGCTCATACATTGATTGAGTGGGTAGATTGAGTAAAAAAAGGGGCTGTTTCCCGTCCGTTGTTCGTCATTTAACGTACCTTCAGTGGACAAAATTTGCTACTGATGGGAAGTTGTGGACGCGAGACAGTACGGGATTTGTTTGTTTTGATGACGGTTCGCGCGATAATGCGTTGGGAACTGTTGGCTTGGTACTGTTGGCACCAAGCCAGGTAGCCCGCCGCAGACATGGTCACCATGCGGGGTAAGCACCCGAAAGCGATATTATGCGCGAGATAAGGTGATAAGCACCCAGTGGTTGTGTTGACACATGCGATAGCTTTGACACATCTAAGAGCGACGGTTGGATATATAGGTTCAAGGCGGCTGCTGTTGCCAATGCGCTCTTGCATGCCGCGGCATAGCGGGACAGACAGCTTCATTTTATTAGTATAGATTACATACACGCCAACCCTACCGCTTTACGCGGTAGACTACCGCATTGTGAAGACTTCTACCGCCTACCGCTTTTAACATTATTCCTACCGCATTGCAAAATCATATTCTATTACTGTCAAATTACTCCCCAGAATGCAGAAGGGAGAAGGCACCATTTGGCACCATTTTTGAAAATTTTCTTGGGGGTGATCCTTAGCAAATTGTGAGTATTATATATAGGAATGACATGGTCGGTATGGTATCGTGCCGTACCATTGCCTTACTAACCGCCTCAGTATTTGACACGCAGTCCACCGCCACCCCCGGACGCCGTCGCTATATATCCAGTTAAACAGGCCAACGCTCAAGTCACAACCTGACAATCGATTGTCGTTATTACCACGGCACGGAAGCGCGGGTGGTGGGTGGGGTGGGGGAGGATGTGGGTGGGATGGGAGCGGGGTGCGAGGGTGGGTGGGATAGGGGAGGATGTGGGTTGGGGTCGGGTGCGGGTGGGATTGGGGATGTGAGGGAGAGGATGTGGGTGGGCGTGGGTGGGAGAAGGGGTGTCAGGGAGAGAATGTGGGCGGGGGTTTAGGTGTCAGAGAGCTGGGGTGTAAGTGTGTATAGTAACAGCGGTGATATACTAGTCGTAGGGTAGGGGTGGGGTGTGGTAGGAGGGGGGCATAATTATCCACGGTCTGCATGCCGTCAGACCAGAAGACTCTGACAACAGGAGAGCCGTGGCTGGCGCCTCAGTTTAGTCTGGTCATTTGGCTAACCTACCAAGTGTGTGTGTGTCTCTATAGGACGCCTTTCGCCCCCGGTGGTCCATGGGGCACCGCGCTGACAGATATCGACAATAATAACCTCCCCTATATTGACCGTCGCCGCGGCATATCAGCCCCCCCCACCCCTCCCACCCGCCGCACCGACCCCCCTATTGATCGCGCCTGCTTGTCATATCCGGGAACATCCCGGAAACAACATTAATGACCGCCTATTATGGCGGACAAAAGAAACTGGCTTTCCACACCCACTTGTTATCTGGTTATATAGCTAGCTGAGAGGTGGGTCAGGTGAAGAGAAAACACATAAATCACGTTACAAAAAGATAATGTTAAAGGAAATGTGCGCAACCGAGGTCAGTGAGTGCATTGTGTGATGCTTCAGCCCAAATGAAGGGGCCCCGTCGATAGTTCAGTGGGTTAGAGCGGTGGCATTGAACGCTCTGGCCACCTGAGAGCCTAACAGCGCGTGGGTCGGCGGTTCCCGCCCCGCTGTGGCCATGTCTGTGTGGTCGCAGGATAAAGATCCCATGTTCTTCTTCACAAAGAGTAGGGGGTTACTTCCGGGGGACATGGCTTCACTCTCCCTTCCTTCTCCCATTGATGCGTTATGACCAAAAGTGGTTAAAGATCCCGAATATACTGTTACGGTACACCAAGGCAATTGTAATCCCCTTGTGCCCAGAAGCAACCAGCCCAAATGAACGACATACCAGTCGGT
This sequence comes from Arenicola marina, assembly GCA_964019135.1. Lineage (NCBI taxonomy): Eukaryota > Metazoa > Annelida > Polychaeta > Arenicolidae > Arenicola > Arenicola marina. The sequence continues at coordinate 24,855,400 of OZ025252.1, forward strand.
AATTATGCAGGATTTCCCCTTGATGCTCGCAGGTCGTATTTGTGCATGCGGTTGTAGCCCACAGCGACAACCGGAAGTGATACATAATGAATGGATCGAGCGGCGACGGTACAGGAGAAGGTCTCTTTGTGGCGTCCCTGACCTTGAATAAATACTAAAGGCCACCCTTTACATCATACCTATTGACACGCTTTGACAAGCTCGCACAACGGTATAGCCTCCCACGCAGAGTTCGAGGCACGTTTAGCTACCATCCAATACTGATCTGTGCGCATCAAGGTATGTCGCGCGACTGTGTCTATAGGGGGGGGGGCAACAGGTTAACACTGGAGCTGTAGGTTGGTTGGTTGCTTGTATATTCAGGACCTTTTAACCACTTTTGGTCATATCGCGTCAATGGGGAAAGGAAGGGAGAGTGAAGTCATGTCAACACGGGGTAAGCCCCTACTCTATGCGAAGAAGGACATGGGATCTTTATCCTGCGACCACACAGACATGGCCACAGCGGGGCGCGAACCACCGATCCACGTGCCGTTAGGCTGGAGCTGTAGGAGACCACCAACAGGAGATAATAATATAATTATATAACGGTAGTTATAAGCACCCCTCCTGTAACCAGCAAATTTATAGCAATATGTATATATCACACTCAAGGATAGAACAAAAAGCATGTGATCAGTAGAAAAATACGAAAAATACAAGCATTCATATGACACATGATGCAACACCGGAACAGCGGAACGAGAACCATTATGATAACTTCAAGTACGACACTCTCAGTCAATATGCGCATCTGACAAGGCGGCCAAAAAAAGGACGAAAAGAAACCAATATGTCTACAGCTTATGTCATTGGCCTGTTGCATTGAAAGCTTGCCATAGAATGAATGCTATGACGCCCGCGAGTAGGTCGTATCGCAGTCAAACATCCACAAGTCTAACATTACATCACATTGTCCACTCTTCAAATATCAAGACGGTGTGTGTACGGGCAGCTCCAGTATAAGTTGTCATTATTCTGTCACGCAGTGCTGTGTGTTTTGCGTTGCACTCTGATCGATCCTGGGACCTGATATGAGAATAGACACGCAAATCAGCTTTCCTGGGAAATTAGACATGTCTACCAAGATGGCGGACCTTAAACATAGCTTCCGAGAGAGTATTTCATATTTTAATAACTGTTTCTGTGATTATTACAATAGCACATTTTTTGCAATATCATGTCGCAAGAAGAACCCGCCACTTCTCTGATTCTTATATCACAGGTTGATTAATGACAGCAGGCGGGAGGCGGGAGGCATCGACATGAGGCGGAAAACCTCACGATACGCCCTTGGAAATAATGACCTCTCCGCCCCCACCCCCACCCCCCACCACCCGTAAGTTTTATTACAATGCCATAATAGACCGATCCAGGCTCCGGCACTAAGCCCCGCCCACGCTTGAGTCCTTTTTCCCATGATTATAAACAATCATAGCTGATACCGGTAGGTACAAGTGACACTCTGAAGCTGACAAGAAAGTGACATGCTGCTTTGTTTGACCGACTTGTTTGTCCTACATAACGCACGCACCGCATTATTGGATAAAAGCAACAGTGACGTCAGTGAGTGATTGACAGCCAGGATCGGTATATTGCAATATGATGTGACAATACGAACCGTGAACTTTCCATTCTTGTCCATCGTCGGTCTATCATCAACCACATGTTTTTCCTTAGTCAGTCCCGACTATGACAGTAACATTCGTCTTGACAGATTGTTGCCCATTTTGTCCCTATTACGTTATCACATGCTATTAAATACATCATCAAACGCCGGGCAAGTTTTCATTAATTCCACCAACTGCAAAAGTGGATTTCACCCTTGGTTGTGGTTAGAACGACATCGCAGACGGTTGCACCGAGCCGGGCGTGTGATAAGGGACTAACACCTGTCTGCCTCTCAGGGTCCGCCAAGGTATCTCACTTCACCCATGAGGCAGCTAGGTCACGGTAGGTGGACACTCGTCTGCCTCTCAGGGTCCGCCAAGGTATCTCCCTTCACCCCTGAGGCAGCTAGGTCACGATAGGTGGACACTCGTCTGCCTCTCAGGGTCCGCCAAGGTATCTCCCTTCACCCCTGAGGCAGCTAGGTCACGATAGGTGGACACTCGTCTGCCTCTCAGGGTCCGCCAAGGTATCTCCCTTCACCCCTGAGGCAGCTAGGTCACGATAGGTGGACACTCGTCTGCCTCTCAGGGTCCGCCAAGGTATCTCCCTTCACCCCTGAGGCAGCTAGGTCACGATAGGTGGACACTCGTCTGCCTCTCAGGGTCCGCCAAGGTATCTCCCTTCACCCCTGAGGCAGCTAGGTCACGATAGTTGGACACTCGTCTGCCTCTCAGGGTCCGCCAAGGTATCTCCCTTCACCCCTGAGGCAGCTAGGTCACGATAGGTGGACACTCGTCTGCCTCTCAGGGTCCGCCAAGGTATCTCCCTTCACCCCTGAGGCAGCTAGGTCACGATAGGTGGACACTCGTCTGCCTCTCAGGGTCCGCCAAGGTATCTCCCTTCACCCCTGAGGCAGCTAGGTCACGATAGGTGGACACTCGTCTGCCTCTCAGGGTCCGCCAAGGTATCTCCCTTCACCCCTGAGGCAGCTAGGTCACGATAGGTGGACACTCGTCTGCCTCTCAGGGTCCGCCAAGGTATCTCCCTTCACCCCTGAGGCAGCTAGGTCACGATAGGTGGACACTCGTCTGCCTCTCAGGGTCCGCCAAAGTATCTCACTTCACCCCTGAGGCAGCTACGTCACGATAGGTGGACACCCGTCTGCCTCTCAGGGTCCGCCAAGGTATCTCACTTCACCCCTGAGGCAGCTAGGTCACGGTAGGTGGACAATCGTCTGCCTCTCAGGGTCCGCCAAGGTATCTCACTTCACCCCTGAGGCAGCTACGTCACGATAGGTGGACACCTGTCTGCCTCTCAGGGTCCGCCAAAGTATCTCACTTCACCCCTGAGGCAGCTAGGTCACGATAGGTGGACACTCGTCTGCCTCTCAGGGTCCGCCAAGGTATCTCACTTCACCCCTGAGGCAGCTAGGTCACGACAGGTGGACACTCGTCTGCCTCTCAGGGTCCGCCAAGGTATCTCCCTTCACCCCTGAGGCAGCTAGGTCACGATAGGTGGACACTCGTCTGCCTCTCAGGGTCCGCCAAGGTATCTCACTTCACCCCTGAGGCAGCTAGGTCACGATAGGTGGACACTCGTCTGCCTCTCAGGGTCCGCCAAGGTATCTCCCTTCACCTCTGAGGCAGCTAGGTCACGATAGGTGGACACTCGTCTGCCTCTCAGGGTCCGCCAAGGTATCTCACTTCACCCCTGAGGCAGCTAGGTCACGACAGGTGGACACTCGTCTGCCTCTCAGGGTCCGCCAAGGTATCTCCCTTCACCCCTGAGGCAGCTAGGTCACGATAGGTGGACACTCGTCTGCCTCTCAGGGTCCGCCAAGGTATCTCACTTCACCCCTGAGGCAGCTAGGTCACGATAGGTGGACACTCGTCTGCCTCTCAGGGTCCGCCAAGGTATCTCCCTTCACCCCTGAGGCAGCTAGGTCACGGTAGGTGGACACTCGTCTGCCTCTCAGGGTCCGCCAAGGTATCTCACTTCACCCCTGAGGCAGCTAGGTCACGATAGGTGGACACTCGTCTGCCTCTCAGGGTCCGCCAAGGTATCTCCCTTCACCCCTGAGGCAGCTAGGTCACGATAGGTGGACACTCGTCTGCCTCTCAGGGTCCGCCAAGGTATCTCACTTCACCCCTGAGGCAGCTAGGTCACGATAGGTGGACACTCGTCTGCCTCTCAGGGTCTGCCAAGGTATCTCACTTCACCCCTGAGGCAGCTAGGTCACGATAGGTGGACACTCGTCTGCCTCTCAGGGTCCGCCAAGGTATCTCACTTCACCCCTCAGGCAGCTAGGTCACGATAGGTGGACACTCGTCTGCCTCTCAGGGTCCGCCAAGATATCTCACTTCACCCCTGAGGCAGCTAGGTCACGGTAGGTGGACACTCGTCTGCCTCTCAGGGTCCGCCAAGGTATCTCACTTCACCCCTGAGGCAGCTAGGTCACGGTAGGTGGACACTCGTCTGCCTCTCAGGGTCCGCCAAGGTATCTCACTTCACCCCTAAGGCAGCTAGGTCACGATAGGTGGACACTAGTCTGCCTCTCAGGGTCCGCCAAGGTATCTCACTTCACCCCTGAGGCACCTAGGTCACGGTAGGTGGACACTCGTCTGCCTCTCAGGGTCCGCCAAGGTATCTCACTTCACCCCTAAGGCAGCTAGATGACGACAGGTGGACACTAGTCTGCCTTTCAGGGTCCGCCAAGGTATCTCCCTTCACCCCTGAGGCAGCTAGGTCACGATAGGTGGACACTCGTCTGCCTCTCAGGGTCCGTCAAGGTATCTCACTTCACCCCTGAGGCAGCTAGGTCACGATAGGTGGACACTAGTCTGCCTCTCAGGGTCCGCCAAGGTATCTCCCTTCACCCCTGAGGCAGCTAGGTCACGATAGGTGGACACTCGTCTGCCTCTCAGGGTCCGCCAAGGTATCTCACTTCACCTCTGAGGCAGCTAGGTCACGATAGGTGGACACTCGTCTGCCTCTCAGGGTCCGCCAAGGTATCTCACTTCACCCCTGAGGCAGCTAGGTCACGATAGGTGGACACTCGTCTGCCTCTCAGGGTCCGCCAAGGTATCTCCCTTCACCCCTGAGGCAGCTAGGTCACGATAGGTGGACACTAGTCTGCCACTCAGGGTCCGCAAAGGTATCTCCCTTCACCCCTGAGGCAGCTAGGTCACGATAGGGGGACACACGTCTGCCTCTCAGGGTCCGCCAATGTATCTCACTTTACCCCTGAGGCAGCTAGGTCACGATAGGTGGACACTCGTCTGCCTATCAGGGTCCGCCAACGTATCTCACTTCACCCCTCAGGCAGCTAGGTCACGATAGGGGGACACTCAGATGGATACACGTAGGCTACTTTCAGCGTCAAGTGCCGTAGTGTGTGCAATAGAAGCGATGCAGACGCCCGTTATAACCGACACAAGCTGGGGCCCTAGTGTTTTTTTTTAACCCGCTGAGTTGTCTCGAGTCGTGTACTTGTTTCGTACAGATTGAACCCCGAAGCGACCTTCGCCTTTATTGTGGCCCGAATTGGGGTAATATTATAAATCTAACACGTACCCCCCCTACGCACCACCTCACGCGATAGTTGGCAACCCGACCAGTTTCTGCCACTCCCTGGCGGTCCCATCCTAGGGGGAGGGAGGGGGGGGGGGTATCCCCTCTGAATCGCGAATCCCCAAAGAATTAGGGAGAGCAATGTCGAATCTCCAAGATGAGGACTGCTCAAGACCGGGGTCGAAAAAACAACAACTTAAAAGTGATATCGCGAAAATCGAGGAAGTCGCAGACTGCTATAACGGATCGCGGTAAATAGGGAAAGGGTCTTCGCGTTGAACCAGGGAATTGTAAGGATAACGATCCCCAAGATTTGCCAACAGCTAATCGCGAATCTCTAAGAATTCCTGGATGCAAATTGCGGAGATCGGAAAAGGTATTTCCTCCCCTCATCCTAGGCGCTACCGGGCGGTCGAGGCTAAACCGCATCCCGCAAGGCATCCCAACCCCTATCCCAAACACACCTCAGAATATGCATTCTTTCTCTCCACTAACCCTTACACTAACCCAAACGGGTTTCCTCGGGTGACTCAGTCTGGCCTCCACCCCACCAGGCATGTCCGCCCGGAAATGACGTTTACACAATAGACACACCATTAGCAAAGTACTGAGTGGTAGCTATGCTTTGTCTACACGACCCAAGTCACGTTGCGATAAAGCAGTCATAAAAGGCGCGTTGAAAAATGCGGACATAACATTCAGTAGGCCTAACGCCCTCTGGTGAGCCAAGTGTTGACAATATTTTGCAAGGATAGGGCATGCAAGTGAATCTCGCGAGAACTGACATGCCCTATTACCACGAGAAGACGCCTGGTGCAGACATCGAAGGCGGTGGGGAAGGGGAGGGTTAGTCCAAAAGAGGTACTGATCGAGAGGCATCTAGTAGGCGGCCAGCTTGTTTACCAGCGCCGTAACCACAGCCAGGCCTACTGAAGCGGCTCCCGTGCACATTTACATCGTTGAAGCGCATGTTAATATATATCTAAGTCTTATGTATGTAAGTTTGCCGTGATAGGGTTGCTGTGGGCCCCGTGTCACATGCCCACCCTGATCGTCACGACCGGCTGAACTTACCTATTGGTAATTGATCACTGCTTCCAACTATGCATGGCTTGGCTGGTGTTTCTTTTATGACAAGTCGGTAATGCTAGCTAGCTTCACCGCTATGAGCAGACAGAATTAAATGTGGTAGTGGCAATAACAATTGAAGCGAGTATGAGAAACTGAGGTATAAAACACTAAGGAAAACGCGATGCGAGTAGAAAGATGAATCATCCACTGGGACTTGCCACATCATATAAAGTTATACTTGAGGCCGGGGACGAGGAAAGGTTTGGGTTTGTAACCACCCTGCAAGCTGATGATGTCAGTTAAAAAAATACTCCGGTGCACGTGCGTAT
>OZ025252.1:24862219-24886439 GCA_964019135.1 Arenicola marina
ACCACGGCGACCACCACAGCGACCACCACAGCGACCACCACGGGCATCCCTCGTGCCTCCCTTATAGTGCACGGGCTTTATTCGGATCAAATGTCATTGCCGATGATGCTAAATCGATGGTTGTATCGACACGGCGACATAAATCCAACTACTGATCCCATAAGGGGTTCTACGACACAGGGTCAATAGCCGTCAAGTTTAGTCGAGCAATTACCAGTGTGAACTACCACTGTGATAATTTATTTCATTTTAATTCAATACGAACTAAATCTCTTCTCCATGTGGGGAGAGATGGATAGGGGGGGGGGGGCGCGAAAGCATGTAGAGATTCCACATTGAATAGTGTACATTTTATAAGTGTGTAAATTGGATTGTATAAACATTTTGTCGACATTAAATGAACCACTAAATTACGCCGTGTGCCCCTCCGCCATCGTTATCTACACTAGAAGGGCGCGTGGGGAGGGGGTGGGCGGCTTGGTTTAGATGGTGGTGATGGAGTAAGTAATAGTGATAAGATGAGTGGAACAGATGGATGGCTACAGATGTTTTTTTTGTTTCTTTGGGGGGTGGGTATCTGTATCTGTACTTGTGAGTTGCACTTTATGTTAGCAAAAAATGTTATATATGTTATGTTCACTTGAGACGCATACCTTTAAAAAAGCACATTATTATCATCATAATTATCATATTATCTTGTTAGAGGTGACCCTTAGCAATGGCATCCCTTTCAGGGGAACCTCAGAAATAAAATGATGTTTAAATAAAAAACAAAATTATCATTATATACTAGTCGCGACTGAGGCAGAAACCAGATCAGAGGTCAACGATCGGTGGTTAATATTAGGATGAGAAATGATGATAATGACGTCCTATCCCATGTCAGAAACTCTGTTATATAAAGCGCGATAAAATGTCCACAGCTTGTTCTTGACAAGGAGACGAGCGACATCTTTAATGCCCGTACCTTCTTTGGAAACCACTCGCTGTGACCTCACAACCGTATTTAATGCACAGCGCCAGTTCAGGCAACCGGACCCCTTAAAGAATCATAAAAACGATGTTCATCTGGAGATGGACTTGCTAGCTGGCATTTGTGGCCGCTTTAAGAGCGTCACAGGAAGCCCCGGGCGCCATCTTGTATTCATGGCGATGGATCTCCCGCATGGGGGCGCTGTTGTCGCCGCTTACGTGCCCACTGTATATGAGGAAGCCTCGTTGGTAATTAAGTACGGGAAGAGATGTTTGGTGGCCGGCGGGGGCAGTGGTGGTGGCGGTCAATGTGGCGGGAGGGGGGTATATTATTTTTGCGCGCCCCCTATGGTTGAGAGCATTGCAAGCAAGCAATGGGTGTCGAGGTTATTATAGGATCTGTGGTAGGCTTGATAACGGGGTAGAGTTCCGCCATTGCCCTGTGGTAGGCGGGGGTGGTAGCCACCGGCGGGGGTGGTGGATGGTATTATGTAAAATTTATCGTATGCAGAAATGAAATTAATGGTGTGCAATTATGCCGCTTATTTGGACACGTGGGTGATACTGGGATGATGAACCTCCCGAAATAACGAAAGGATGGAGGATAAAGGATGATGGATATTGCGCTAATCGCTACATCAAGGAGCCCCCCCCCCTTAATAAAGAACACTTTGACTTTGGTTAGTGATGTATAGATTACTAAATTATTACTCATTTCCCTGAATCAGTCGACACAGACAGCCTGGAATGGGACCGGTGTAACTTGGTAATGCTTCAAGTTATGAAATATATCGCGGAAGCGCGTGTTGCGTGAGTGTCAATCGAATGATGTCCCTAAAGATACCATAAAGTACATGTATTGTTGGCACAGACCAAAGTGCAAAGACCAACTTAGTTTTTTGTCCATCATGATGAGTGGTGCTATAAGAGCTTAGCCATGAAACGGTAACGGGAGAAGGGGCGGGGTGGGGGGGTGGCGGGGTTAGATAGGGAAACACAGGCTGACTCGGAGAGCAAGGAGGGAAGGTGGAGAGCACACAGCCAGACCTCGAGAGTAAGGGGGGAGTGGGGAGGGCAGCCAGACTCAGGGATAGGGGGAGGAGAATGAGAGAGAGAAGGAGGAGGAAGAGCTGAGCACATGGCGGCGCCGGGTGTGCCACAGAGACGTATGTTGGGAGCAGGCTTCAGTTGTCTCTTCTGCCTGGCAATCGCCTGCCGCCCGCGCTATCTGTACCATCTGCGGGTGCCTGCAGTACATCACTTCCGGTCAGGGATCGTTCATTGCTCGGCAACAATACGGGGTCAAGACCGGGAATCTCGGTGACAACGCCGACACCAACACCAACGACATCGCCAACGCCAACGCCAACGCCAACGCCAACATCAACGCCAACGCAATGACCAACGCCATCGCCAACGCAAACGCCATCGTCAACGCCAACGCCAACGCCAACGCCAACGCCATCGTCAACGCCATCGCCAACGCCTCAAAGGAAGAAAGGAGGCAAGGAAAGTAAATTGCTTCGGGCAATTTGCATTGAGAAAGGTATCGCGGTGAACAGGAATGGTGATGGGTGGAGTTCATTCGTCACAGACTATGCTGGCGGCCGGAGCGAGTGGGTGGGGATGGGGATGCATTGAGGGAGCAAGGACATGGGCCAGAAATCAAGCAGACTCATTAACTGGACGCTAGAGGGATGTTCGTAGGGACCGGATGTGGAAGAGAAGAGCGTTGGTGGCGGGGAGGGGGGCGATGTGCTATAGCAGAGGTTTCGTTCGGAGGGGAGGGGGGCGATGTGCTATAGCAGAGGCGTCGTTCCGAGGGGAGGGGGGCGATGTGCTATAGCAGAGGCGTCGTTCCGAGGGGAGGGGGGCGATGTGCTATAGCAGAGATTCGTTCATTGCTTTTTTGCTTCTCCCCCTGACTGACTGGGAGAGCGGAAGGCATCGCGTTGCACACGAAGGCATGCAGGAAAGAGGCGGCGAGAAAGAAAAGGGGACTTAGCCACGATTCATCCGTCAAGACGACAGACATCCACCATCCACCAGCAGGCTGGTCGGCTGGGCTGGCTAACTGGTGGGCTGGCCGACTGATCTGGTGTGGTGTGGTGGGTGGGCTGGCGGGCTGGGGGTGGTGTGGTGGGCTGGCGGGCTGGGGCTGGGGCTGGGGCTGGGGCTGGGGCTGGGGCTGGGCCTGGCCTGGCCTGGCCTGGCCTGGCGGGCTGGGCTGACTGCCAGACCGTTCATTACAGGTGTTAATGCCGAGTGACCGAGCACGACACGGACCTCAAGTAACATCTAACAGGCCAGGCGGTCACTCGGACCAGGTCATGGCAGGGCGAGTCTGCTCACCCATCCCCGCTCCCCCCCCCCCACCCACACGCGCCCCCCCCCGCCCTCAGCAACACTACGGCCACCCCTCCCCCCCCCCCCCACACACACACAGCGCCCACCCTGGGTCATATCATCAAAGCTGAAAAAGCATTGATTCACGTCACCTACTAACCCCAGCCGCACCCTTATCCTATATAACATATATCGATATTCTACGTCCTCTTTGTGCATAGTATATACATGTAAATATATATTTAATGGGTTAGCCGATTGTGTGCCACTTTCTGCTGGAGTGTACCAAGTGGTTAATGACCCGGGTTCACCCTGATCTGTCGCTCCTCCTTAATTTAACCCACGTCTGCTATGACGGCTTCATCGTCGCCGGAGGCAGTCAGATCACAGGAGCCTCAATCGCGGGTGGGTGGGGCGGGGGAGGGGGTGACCCTGGTATAGGGTTACATCCAGGGATGGCTTTACCCAGGTCTGTCCTTCAATACTGGTTGTTGGTGCACTCCACGATGGTCAATGGTCGTACCTAATAGACTACGGGGTGAGGCCGCCTGTCAGGATAGGGGTTGGCTGACCTGGGGCGGATAGGGCTGTACAGTCACTTCGGGATCTTATCGAGACCCCACGAGACAGGGATACCTATGCTCTACGTCAATGCCTAGCATCAACGGCCTGTACGTGCTGCCTACCTTCCGGTTGTTTGCCTTCACTCACCTCACACACAAGATCGGCTAAAGCTGTCCTTGGAAGCACAAATAACCACAGAAGTTATGTGCATATCCGAATTATAACCATCCGAGTAGATTTATGTAATGTATGAGCGGTTAGGCAGTTGATAAACCAGAATGCGGTTGTCTCATGAGTGACTGTCAGTGTCAGGCGATCTAACGTGCTGCGCGGGGTTTTCCATGTCGTATGACGTAATAATCATCATGACGCGCGTGTCTGCGCGCGGTATGTATGGTTACGTAACAACGCTCCTTATATGGACTGAGCAGGTGAGGACAATGGTGCTCCGTTTGTCGTAGAACTGTAAACATCGATGATTTGGCTAAATATACAACGCTTCCAACAGCCTCATCGAAGGGACCACATGCATTATGGAGAGATAAATATCTTATCTTTAATGATATTATTATTTTATAGTTAGCCATGCCTGGACCAAAGCGAACAAAAAATAGTTTCACACCCACTCGATTTTTCACGCACAAACCGCGCAGCCGGCCGGTTCCCAACACTAAAACGTTGACTACAATGAGTGCGAGTCACGCAATTGCAGCAAGGCACCAGCGTGATGCGCACTCGTTCTAAGAGCACGTGTTTTTTTGTTGGTCCCCAAAAGACCTAAACCGGAAATAGAAACCGCGAGAACTGTACAGCCCTATTGCACGAACGTAGTTTAGCCGACTACGGCGCGCTTAGTCGGCTGAAGTTACCATGGAAATGATGGGTGATTTTAACCGACTAATATAAGCCCCGTTGCCGGTTAAACTATGTACGTGAAATTGGCCATTGGAGTGTATAGTGTGAAGATACAGACTGATTCTTATCGACAATTCATCAACTTTTTATTTTTAATCTCTTCTAACACATCTGCAGCATTCAGGCTTTAGTATCGCTGCGTTAGGTTTTTCTGTGTATATTGAGCTACGATCCAAGATGTTGGGGGAGGATGGGGGTTGAAGGGTGGGGGGTAGTGTACCACATGTAGATGCACCTTATGCACGCGCCGAAGGGTGGCTGGGGGAGCAGGGGAGCAGGGAAGGGGTGAGCAGTCGATTGGGATCATTGTAATTGTGACATAGCACACTAGACAGACGCCTTACCCTAAGCTGCCCAGCCACACCCAGTCACTCCATAAGCCTTCCAACATGACGGACGGACGAGTGAATGTCCCACTCTGACAATACCCCCCCCCCTCCCTTCCCTGCTTTTTATGACCTCATTTGACAAAGTCATCACCTCTGATCTGAAACATTCATTATCCGTTTCTCTCTAATGCTGAAAAGCTACACTAAGCGATACCTACTTAACGACTAATAATTGTGGTGCTATGTTATAGGACTGCCCCCATCACCCTACACACAAACCGCCTGGTTTTCTCGCCATAGCTTGCTAATCGGGGAGGAAAAACCACACACGCAATAGTGTTGCGACAAGACCTTTATTACTCTCACAAGCAGCGCATGCAGTACATATAAGCAATCGGTAAAAGTAATAAAGGTCCACTAACTAACCACCCCCCACCCCTAACCCGACCCCCTTAAACCCACCCCTGACTAACACTACCTATTAACATTACCCAATTAAAAAGAACCCAATTAAAAACTAGCGAAGGCGAGATCAGTATAAGTAGGCACGTAGGGCCTACTGAAGCCCGCGACAGAGTAGACCACTCTGTACAAGGGCGGGTGGGCGGGAGAGCAAAACACCTGCTGCCAGAGCGCACGCTGAGCAGGGCGGAAGTGAACCGATCCAGAGACTGGCCTCGTTTCCACATGCGAGCTCGACACCGAGGCTGGCCTCGCTGCACTGACCGCTCCAGACTGTAACGAGGCTCCCGCGGCCTAGTCCCCTGGCGTGGGCGCCCAGCCAGGTACCCCCCCCCCCACCCTCACCCCCTCTTGCGTTGAAGTCTCCCACCGCCTGGTGGCTGGGGCTAACCCGCTATACAGACAGAGCGCTGCTACTGCGCGTGCGGCGTTTACCTTGTTCCAGAAGGAAAACCGAAAAACCAGAGCGCCGGATTTTTTAGTAGACCTCGTCATGAATGCCTTCATTTTTCACCCGCGGTGCTGATTGGCTTTGCATCGATTTTAAGTTCCATTATCGGCGGGGTTCACTCCCCTACATCGTTAGGACGTTCACTTTTATAGATTGGCCAGACGTCTTCAATTATAGCTCGACGTTGTTTAATATTAATGACACCACGGAACATACGGTAACCTGTCCCGACATGCCGAGCAATAGGCCCCCCAAAGGCAGCCCTGCAGCCCCCCGCCCCCCCCCCCCCAGCGCCAATTAATTACAAAATTCATGCCAGCTCTCACCTTTGAAAAAACAAATCTGATTGAACACATAACGCTTCGGTGTTTCCCTTCCATGCTTTACAACCCATCGACAACGGTCTGAAACTAGGAGGCTTATAACCCATCGACAATGGTCTGAAGCTATGAGGCTTTATAACCCATCGACAATGGTCTGAAGCTATGAGGCTTTATAACCCATCGACAATGGTCTGAAGCTATGAGGCTTTATAACCCATCGACAACGGTCTGAAGCTATGAGGCTTTATGACCCATCGACAATGGTCTGAAGCTATGAGGCTTTATAACCCATCAACAACGGTCTGAAGCTATGAGGCTTTATAACTCATCGACAACGATCTGAAGCTATGAGGCTTTATAACCCATCGACAACGGTCTGAAGCTATGAGGCTTTATAACCCATCGACAACGGTCTGAAGCTATGAGGCTTTATAACCCATCGACAACGGTCTGAAGCTATGAGGCTTTATAACCCATCGACAACGGTCTGAAGCAATGAGGCTTTATAACCCATCAACAACGGTCTAAAGCTATGAGGCTTTATGACCAATCGACAACGGTCTGAAGCTATGAGGCTTTATGACCCATCGACAATGGTCTGAAGCTATGAGGCTTTATAACCCATCGACAATGGTCTGAAGCTATGAGGCTTTATAACCCATCGACAACGGTCTGAAGCTATGAGGCTTTCTGACCCATCGACAATGGTCTGAAGCTATGAGGCTTTATAACCCATCAACAACGGCCTGAAGCTATGAGGCTTTATAACCCATCGACAACGGTCTGAAGCTATGAGGCTTTATAACCCATCGACAACGGTCTGAAGCTATGAGGCTTTATAACCCATCGACAACGGTCTGAAGCTATGAAGCTTTATAACCCATCGACAACGGTCTGAAGCTATGAGGCTTTATAACCCATCGACAACGGTCTGAAGCAATGAGGCTTTATAACCCATCAACAACGGTCTAAAGCTATGAGGCTTTATGACCAATCGACAACGGTCTGAAGCTATGAGGCTTTATAACCCATCGAAAACGGTCTGAAGCTATGAGGCTTTATAACCCATCGACAACGGTCTGAAGCTATGAGGCTTTATAACCCATCGACAACGGTCTGAAGCTATGAGGCTTTATAACCCATCGACAACGGTCTGAAGCTATGAGGCTTTATAACCCATCGACAACAGTCTTAAGCTATGAGGCTTTATAACCCATCGACAACGGTCTGAAGCTATGAGGCTTTATAACCCATCGACAACGGTCTGAAGCTATGAGGCTTTATGACCCATCGACAATGGTCTGAAGCTATGAGGTTTTATAACCCATCGATAACGGTCTGAAGCTATGAGGCTTTATAACCCATCGGCAACGTTCTGAAACTATGAGGCTTTATAACCTATCAACAACGGTCTGAAGCTATGAGGCTTTATGACCCATCGACAACGGTCTGAAGCTATGAGGCTTCATGACCCATCGACAACGGTCTGAAGCTATGAGGCTTTATAACCCATCGACAACGGTCTGAAGCTATGAGGCTTTATAACTCATCGACAACGATCTGAAGCTATGAGGCTTTATGACGACCCATCGACAACGGTCTGAAGCTATGAGGCTTTACAACCCATCGACAACGGTCTGAAGCTATGAGGCTCTGCAACCCATCGACAACGGTCTGAAGCTATGAGGCTTTACAACCCATCGACAACGGTCTGAAGCTATGAGGCTTTATAAGCCATCGACAACGGTCTGAAGCTATGAGGCTTTATGACCCATCGACAATGGTCTGAAGCTATGAGGCTTTATAACCCATCGACAACGGTCTGAAGCTATGAGGCTTTATAACCCATCGACAACGGTCTGAAGCTATGAGGCTTTATAACCCATCGACAACGGTCTGAAGCTATGAGGCTTTATAACCCATCGACAACGGTCTGAAGCTATGAGGCTTTATGACCCATCGACAACGGTCTGAAGCTATGAGGCTTTATAACCCATCGACAACGGTCTGAAGCTATGAGGCTTTATAACCCATCGACAACGGTCTGAAGCTATGAGGCTTTACAACCCATCGACAACGGTCTGAAGCTATGAGGCTCTGCAACTCATCGACAACGGTCTGAAGCTATGAGGCTTTACAACCCATCGACAACGGTCTGAAGTTATGAGGCTTTGTAACCCATCGAATACGGTCTGAAGCTATGAGGCTTTATGACCCATCGACAATGGTCTGAAGCTATGAGGCTTCAAAACCCATCGAAAACGGTCTGAAGCTATGAGGCTTTATAACCCATCGACAACAGTCTGAAGCTATGAGGCTTTATAACCCATCGACAACGGTCTGAAGCTATGAGGCTTTATAACCCACCGACAACGGTCTGAAGCTATGAGGCTTTATAACCCATCGACAATGGTCTGAAGCTATGAGGCTTTATAACCCATCAACAACGGTCTTAAGCTATGAGGCTTTATGATCCATCGACAACGGTCTGAAGCTATGAGACTTTATAACCCATCGACAACGGTCTGAAGCTATGAGGCTTTATAACCCATCGACGACGGTCTGAAGCTATGAGGCTTTATAACCCATCGACAACGGTCTGAAGCTATGAGGCTTTATAACCCATCAACAACGGCCTGAAGCTATGAGGCTGTATGACCCATCGACAACGGTCTGAAGCTATGAGGCTTTATAACCCATCGACAACGGTCTGAAGCTATGAGGCTTTATGACCCATCGACAACGGTCTGAAGCTATGAGGCTTTATAACCCATCAACAACGGCCTGAAGCTATGAGGCTGTATGACCCATCGACAACGGTCTGAAGCTATGAGGCTTTATAACCCATCGACAACGGTCTGAAGCTATGAGGCTTTATGACCCATCGACAACGGTCTGAAGCTATGAGGCTTTATAACCCATCGACAACGGTCTGAAGCTATGAGGCTTTATAACTCATCGACAACGGTCTGAAGCTATGAGGCTTTATGACCACCCATCGACAACGGTCTGAAGCTATGAGGCTTTATAACCCATCGACAACGGTCTGAAGCTATGAGGCTCTGCAACCCATCGACAACGGTCTGAAGCTATGAGGCTTTACAACCCATCGACAACGGTCTGAAGCTATGAGGCTTTATAACCCATCGACAACGGTCTGAAGCTATGAAGCTTTACAACCCGTCGACAACGGTCTGAAGCTATGAGGCTTTACAACCCATCTACAACAGTCTGAAGCTATGAGGCTTTATGACCCATCGACAAATGTCTGAGGCTATGAGGCTTTACAACCCATCGACAACGGTCTGAAGCTATGAGGCTTTATAACCCATCGACAATGGTCTGAAGCTATGAGGCTTTATAACCCATCGACAATGGTATGAAGCTATGAGGCTTTATAACTCATCGACAACGGTCTGAAGCTATGAGGCTTTATAACCCACCGACAACGGTTTGAAGCTATGAGGCTTTACAACCCATCGACAACGGTTTTAAGCTATGAGGCTTAATAACCTATCAACAACGGTCTGAAGCTATGAGGCTTTATAACCCCATCGACAATGGTCTGAAGCTATGAGGCTATATAACCCATCGACAATGGTCTGAAGCTATGAGGCTTTATGACCCATCGATAATGGTGCGAAGCTATGAGGCTTTATAACCCATCGACAATGGTCTGAAGCTATGAGGATTTATAACCCATCGACAATGGTCTGAAGCTATGAGGGTTTATAACCCATCGACAATGGTCTGAAGCTATGAGGCTTTATAACCCATCGACAACGGTCTGAAGCTATGAGGCTTTACAACCCATCGACAACGGTCTGAAGCTATGAGGCTTTATGGCCACCCATCGACAACGGTCTGAAGCTATGAGGCTTTACAACCCATCGACAACGGTCTGAAGCTATGAGGCTTTATGGCCACCCATCGACAACGGTCTGAAGCTATGAGGCTTTACAACCCATCGACAACGGTCTGAAGCTATGAGGCTGGTGCTAGGTTAACTCGTGGGCATATACCACCCCCCACCCCCATCCATGCGCCACTCCCCTCACCCTCCCTCGGTGCCCCTCCCTCAGTCCCATCCCTCCTTCAAGTCGGACCCCCTCCCCCCCCTCCCTCTCCCCTCCATCCTTCCCCCCTCTCTCCTTCACGTCGGACCCCCTCACCTCCCTCCCCCTCCCCCCCCCCCTCACCCTCCCTCCTTCACGTCGGATATGTCGAGTCGTTTTGATTGATACGAGAGTCTCGTTGCTTTGTTTCTAGGCGCCCGATACTCCCGAGTCTACACGCTCCCGGCCGGCGATAGACCGATCGGGGTTGCCACAGCGGGAGAGTGGGGCGGAGTGTGTGTGTGGGGGGGGGGGGGGGAGTAAGAACCATATGGTTGATCAGCAGAATATATACGGCTGTTGATAAACGGTTTTCAAAAGGAGGGGCCAGACGGGACCGTTATGAAGAAATAAACACGCCGGGGGGTCAATTATGTGGATCTATATATAGGTATATTATATACATAGTATACAATATATCTAGGCGTTTCGATCGGCGGTGAAGTGTAAATCTATGAAATGTACACGGAATAAATACAATGGCCTTCCTTTCGGTGAAATGGCGCCAGCCGGTTGGCCTCGGCCGGTGAAATGTACGTTGGTACATAATTATTGTCTGACGGCATATGTGTCAGGACATAACGATCTAGCCACGAGCGAGTGAGATACCGAGAGACTGTGTGTGACAGGGGTCTGGAATGGGGGTGGGGTGGAGGTCGGGGGGGGGGGGGGTCCAGTGCCCAGTGTCGATTTTTCAAAATACTGAATATCGAATGTCGATTTTTCACGATGTTTCGTATCGGTTTTTGGCTCAGGGTCACTATCGTTTTTCGCTAAAATGCCTCTATCTGTGTCGATGTCGCATTTTCAGATCCTCAGTGTCGGAAAGGGGGGGGGGGGGGGGGTTAGAGTCGAATGTCGATTTTTCAAATATGCCTGTGTCGCGTGTCGCCATTTACCCCTTCCAGACCTCTTGTGACGTTCTGACTTTCCACCGCCCATCGGACTGGATGGGAAGGCTGATGTCTTTGTGACACACGGGTCATGATGCTATCTATAACTGCGTGTGTGTGTGTTGGGGGGGGGGGGGGGGGGCGGTTGAAGGCGATGGGGGGAGGGGAATCCTTGCCTACGCCTGGGTTTATCTTGACAATGTGATTCGATGTGCTGGGAGGGGAGCCGGTAGGTGGGGGCGAGCGGGAGGGGGGGGGGGGGGGTTACCGTCTTAAGCGACTTAACGTACAGGATTACAAGTCTGTCTTTCCATGCTAGGGGTCACATAATCATCTATGGTAAATGCATGGCGTGAGTGATGCGCGCAATTTTAACACGCGCCGTTTTGCCTTTCAGACCAACGCCGGGGACCAAACATGTATCTTACTCGCCCCCATCCGGCTCTATGCTACCCACCACCTGCACATCCTGCTACACACCAGCTACACACCCTGCTACACACCCTGCTACACACCCTGCTACACACCTGCTACACATCCTGCTACACACCAGCTACACACCAGCTACACACCAGCTACACACCCTGCTACACACCCTGCTACACACCTGCCACACACCAGCTACACACCAGCTACACACCAGCTACACACCCTGCTACACACCCTGCTACACACCTGCTACACACCTGCTACACACCGTGCTACACACCCTGCTACACACCTGCCACGCACCCCGCTACACACCCTGCTACACACCTGCTACACACCCTGCCACACACCCTGCTACACACCTGCTACACACCAGCTACACACCTGCTACACACCTGCTACCCACCTGCCACACACCCTGCTACACACCCTGCTACACACCTGCTACCCACCCTGCTACACACCTGCTACACACCTGCCACACACCCTGCTACACGCCTGCTACACACCTGCTACACACCCTGCTACACACCTGCCACACACCCTGCTACACACCTGCTACACACCTGCCACACACCCTGCTACACGCCTGCTACACACCTGCTACACGCCTGCTACACACCTGCTACACACCAGCTACACACCAGCTACCCGCCAGCTACACACCCTGCCACACACCCTGCTACACACCTGCTACACACCAGCTACACACCAGCTACCCATCAGCTACACACCCTGCCACACACCCTGCTACACACCTGCCACACACCCTGCTACACACCTGCTACACACCTGCTACACACCAGCTACACACCAGCTACCCATCAGCTACACACCCTGCTACACACCCTGCTACACACCTGCTACCCACCTTGCTACATACCTGCTACACACCGTGCTACACACCCTGTTACCCACCCTGCTACATACCTGCTACACACCGTGCTACACATCGTGCTACACACCCTGCTACCCACCTGCTACATACCTGCTACACACCGTGCTACACACATCACTCACGCATCCGCATTATCTCGCACATGGATATACACACATGTGTGTGTGTGCGCTCCAGGTTTTACGTGATGCCAGATCTGTCCCAATAAGCTGATTACGGTGCCTAGAGCTAAATAAGCACGAAAATAGCGTAGCTATTATTTTTCAATTATCATTTAGGCCTACTTGTTAACACCGTACATTCGTGTTTTCTGTCCAATCGACGTATATAGGAACTACAACTTTTGTGTAGGAATAAATGTTCCAATAAAGTTGCGTGACTCACTCAGTTTATATGAACTGCAATTTTTGTCCTTACGCATTACGACAGATCTGGCATTACGTCGGACCTGGAGCGCACACACATGCACGCCACGTGTACCATACGGGCGATAATTGAGTGGATGAATTAGATGTTTTAGGCCAGTGTCGGGTCTGGAAATGAACCACTGGCTGTTAACATAGATACAAAACGCAACCTTCCATCCTCGCTCCTACCTACCACACTCCACTTACCATCACCCGCCTACCAGCCCCATCTCTTACCACACTCCACTTACCATCACCCGCCTACCTGCCCCATCTCTGAGCAGCCACCACCCCACCCCAACCAGCACCATCTCTGAGCAACCTCCACCCCACCCCTACCAGCTCCATCTCTGAGCAGCCACCACCCCACCCCAACCAGCCTCATCTCTGAGCAACCTCCACCCCACCCCAACCAGCCCCATCTCTGAGCAGCCACCACCGCACCCCAACCAGCACTATCTCTGAGTAGCCGCCACCCACCCCAACCAGCCTCACTTTTGAGCAGCCACCACCCCACCCTAACCAGCCCCATCTCTGCTGAGCAGCCACCAACCCACCCCAACCAGCCCCATCTCTGAGCAGCCACCACCCGCCCCCAACCAGCCCCATCTCTGAGCAGCCCCCACCCCACCCCAACCAGCCCCATCTCTGAACAGCCACCACCCCACCCTAACCAGCCCCATCTCTGTTGAGCAGCCACCAACCCACCCCAACCAGCCCCATCTCTGAGCACCCACCACCCCACCCCAACCAGCCTCATCTCTGAGCAGCCACCTCCCCACCCCAACCAGCCCCATCTCTGAGCAGCCACCACCCCACCCCAACCAGCACCATCTCTGAGCAGCCACCACCCCACCCCAACCAGCCTCATCTCTGAGCAGCCACCACCCCACCCCAACCAGCACCATCTCTGAGCAGCCACCACCCCACCCCTACCAGCACCATCTCTGAGCAGCCACCACCCCACCCTAACCAGCCCCATCTCTGAGCAGCCCCCACCCCAACCAGCCTCATCTCTGAGCAGCCCCCACCCCACCCCAACTAGCCGCATCTCTGAGCAGCCACCACCCCACCCCAACCAGCCCCATCTCTGAGCAGCCACCACCTCACCCCAACCAGCCTCATCTCTGAGCAGCCACCAACCCACCCCAACCAGCACCATCTCTGAGCAGCCACCACCCCACCCCAACCAGCCCCATCTCTGCTGAGCACCCACCACCCCACCCCAACCAGCCTCATCTCTGAGCAGCCACCTCCCCACCCCAACCAGCCCCATCTCTGAGCAGCCCCCACCCCACCCCAACCAGCCCCATCTCTGAGCAGCCACCACCCCACCCCAACCAGCCTCATCTCTGAGCAGCCACCACCCCACCCCAACCAGCACCATCTCTGAGCAGCCACCAACCCACCCCAACCAGCCCCATCTCTGAGCAGCCATCACCCCACCCCAACCAGCCTCATCTCTGAGCAACCACCACCACCACCCCAACCAGCCTCATCTCGGAGCAACCACCACCCCACCCCAACCAGCCTCATCTCTGAGCAGCCACCACCCCACCCCAACCAGCCTCATCTCTGAGCAGCCACCACCCCACCCCAACCAGCCCCATCTCTGAGCAACCACCACCCCACCCCAACCAGCACCATCTCTGAGCAACCACCACCACCACCCCAACCAGCCTCATCTCTGAGCAACCACCACCCCAACCCAATCAGCCCCATCTCTGAGCAACCACCACCACCACCCCAACCAGCCTCATCTCTGAGCAACCACCACCCCACCCCAACCAGCCCCATCTCTGAGCAGCCACCACCCCACCCCAACCAGCCCCATCTCTGAGCAACCACCACCCCACCCCAACCAGCCTCATCTCTGAGCAACCACCACCCCACCCCAACCAGCCCCATCTCTGAGCAACCACCACCCGCCCCCAACCAGCCCCATCCTTGAGCAGCCCCCACCCCACCCCAACCAGCCCCATCTCTGCTGAGCAGCCACCAACCCACCCCAACCAGCCCCATCTCTGAGCACCCACCACCCCACCCCAACCAGCCTCATCTCTGAGCAACCACCACCCGCCCCCAACCAGCCCCATCCTTGAGCAGCCCCCACCCCACCCCTACCAGCCCCATCTCTGAGCAACCCCCAGCACCACCCCAACCAGCCTCATCTCTGAGCAGCCACCACCCCACCCCAACCAGCACCATCTCTGAGTAGCCGCCACCCACCCCAACCAGCCTCACTTTGAGCAGCCACCACCCCACCCTAACCAGCCCCATCTCTGCTGAGCAGCCACCAACCCACCCCAACCAGCCCCATCTCTGAGCAGCCACCACCCGCCCCCAATCAGCCCCATCTCTGAGCAGCCCCCACCCCACCCCAACCAGCCCCATCTCTGAACAGCCACCACCCCACCCTAACCAGCCCCATCTCTGTTGAGCAGCCACCAACCCACCCCAACCAGCCCCATCTCTGAGCACCCACCCCCCCACCCCAACCAGCCTCATCTCTGAGCAGCCACCTCCCCACCCCAACCAGCCCCATCTCTGAGCAGCCACCACCCCACCCCAACCAGCACCATCTCTGAGCAGCCACCACCCCACCCCAACCAGCCTCATCTCTGAGCAGCCACCACCCCACCCCAACCAGCACCATCTCTGAGCAGCCACCACCCCACCCCAACCAGCACCATCTCTGAGCAGCCACCACCCCACCCCAACCAGCCTCATCTCTGAGCAGCCCCCACCCCAACCAGCCTCATCTCTGAGCAGCCCCCCACCCCACCCCAACTAGCACCATCTCTGAGCAGCCACCACCCCACCCCAACCAGCCCCATCTCTGAGCAGGCACCACCCCGCCCCAACCAGCCCCATCTCTGAGCAGCCCCCACCCCACCCCAACCAGCCCCATCTCTGAGCAGCCACCACCCCACCCCAACCAGCACCATCTCTGAGCAGCCACCACCCCACCCCAACCAGCCTCATCTCTGAGCAACCACCACCCGCCCCCAACCAGCCCCATCCTTGAGCAGCCCCCACCCCACCCCTACCAGCCCCATCTCTGAGCAACCCCCAGCACCACCCCAACCAGCCCCATCTCTGCTGAGCAGCCACCAACCCACCCCAACCAGCCCCATCTCTGAGCAGCCACCAACCGCCCCCAACCAGCCCCATCTCTGAGCAGCCCCCACCCCACCCCAACCAGCCCCATCTCTGAACAGCCACCACCCCACCCCAACCAGCCCCATCTCTGCTGAGCACCCACCACCCCACCCCAACCAGCCTCATCTCTGAGCAGCCACCACCCCACCCCAACCAGCCCCATCTCTGAGCAGCCACCACCCCACCCCAACCAGCACCATCTCTGAGCAGCCACCACCCCCACCCCAACCAGCCTCATCTCTGAGCAACCACCACCCGCCCCCAGCCAGCCCCATCCTTGAGCAGCCCCCACCCCACCCCTACCAGCCCCATCTCTGAGCAACCCCCAGCACCACCCCAACCAGCCCCATCTCTGCTGAGCAGCCACCAACCCACCCCAACCAGCCCCATCTCTGAGCAGCCACCAACCGCCCCCAACCAGCCCCATCTCTGAGCAGCCCCCACCCCACCCCAACCAGCCCCATCTCTGAACAGCCACCACCCCACCCCAACCAGCCCCATCTCTGCTGAGCACCCACCACCCCACCCCAACCAGCCTCATCTCTGAGCAGCCACCTCCCCACCCCAACCAGCCCCATCTCTGAGCAGCCCCCACCCCACCCCAACCAGCCCCATCTCTGAGCAGCCACCACCCCACCCCAACCAGCCTCATCTCTGAGCAGCCACCACCCCACCGCAACCAGCACCATCTCTGAGCAGCCACCAACCCACCCCAACCAGCCCCATCTCTGAGCAGCCACCACCCCACCCCAACCAGCCCCATCTCTGAGCAACCTCGAGGGGGCCTCCCTGGTGTAGTGGTTAGCGCACTAGACCGCAGATCAATAGGTCCTGGGTTCGAATCCGGGCTCGGGCACCTAATCTGGGGCATGTTTCATTCCTTCATCCTTCATCGTCTCGGGAGGTTCCTTGGCCCAATTTAGCCTGTATGTGCACAAAAGTGGCCTAAAACACCAACATTCCTTCCTGAGCAACCACCACCCCACCCCAACCAGCCCCATCTCTGAGCAGGCACCACCCACCCCAACCAACCCTATCTCTGACAGCCACCACCCCACCCCAAACAGCCCCATCTCGGAGCAGGCACCACCCCATCCCAACCAGCCTCATCTCTGAGCAGCCACCACCCCACCCCCAACCAGCCCCATCTCTGAGCAGCCACCACCCCACCCCTACCAGCCTCATCTCTGAGCAGCCACCACCCCACCCCTACCAGCACCATCTCTGAGCAGCCACCATCCCCACCCCAACCAGCCTCATCTCTGAGCAGCCCCCACCCCACCCCGACCAGCACCATCTCTGAGCAGCCACCAACCCACCACTACCAGCCCCATCTTTGAGCAGCCACCACCCCCACCCCAACCAGCCCCATCTCTGAGCAGCCACCACCCCACCCCAACCCGCCCCATCTCTGAGCAGCCACCACCCCCACCCCTACCAGCACCATCTCTGAGCAGCCACCACCCCACCCCCAACCAGCTTCATCTCTGAGCAGCCCCCACCCCCACCCCAACCAGCCCCATCTCTGAGCAGGCACCACCCCCACCCCAACCAGCCCCATCTCTGAGCAGCCCCCACCCCACCCCAACCAGCCCCCATCTCTGAGCAGCCACCACCCCACCCCCAACCAGCCCCATCTCTGAGCAGCCACCACCCCCACCCCTACCAGCACCATCTCTGAGCAGCCACCACCCCACCCCAACCAGCCTCATCTCTGAGCAGCCCCCACCCCACCCCAACCAGCCCCATCTCTGAGCAGGCACCACCCCATCCCAACCAGCCTCATCTCTGAGCAGCCACCACCCCACCCCAACCAGCCCCATCTCTGAGCAGCCACCACCCCACCCCTACCAGCACCATCTCTGAGCAGCCACCACCCCACCCCAACCAGCCTCATCTCTGAGCAGCCCCCCACCCCACCCCAACCAGCCTCATCTCTGCTGAGCAGCCCACCAACCCACCCCAACCAGCCCTCATCTCTGCTGAGCAGCCACCAACCCTGGCCCTTTCCCAATGGCCTCACCGACACCGTTCACCGTCACGACCTCCTTCCCCCCCCCTCCCCCCCCCCCCCCACCCCCCCACCCTCGCCTCTCCTCCCGGCCAGTGGTTAGACAGTGACCTTATCGAACCTTGACTGCCCGCCAGCTAGGGGCCCACTTTCTGACCCCCCGAAGCCATGTGCTGGCCGCGACAAACAAAGGTTATTGTACACCTGGCGAATAACCTGCATAAGTGTTTATTGTGGTGCATTGATCAATAGAGGCCCAACGTTTGACTCCAAGTCTGTAATGTTTCAGGAGCCTTCCTTGGTGACCGGCTGCGGTTGTGGCTGTCTGTGTTACATGATGTCTGTGTTACATGGTGACCGGCTGTGGCTGTGACTGTCTGTGTTACATGATGACCGGCTGTGGTTGTGGCTGTCTGTGTTACATGATGACCGGCTGTGGCTGTGGCTGTGGCTGTCTGTGTTACATGATGACCGGCTGTGGCTGTCTGTGTTACATGATGACCGGCTGTGGCTGTCTGTGTTACATGATGACCGGCTGTGGCTGTGGCTGTCTGTGTTACATGATGACCGGCTGTGGCTCTCTGTGTTACATGATGACCGGCTGTGGCTGTGGCTCTCTGTGTTACATGATGACCGGCTGTGGCTGTGACTGTCTGTGTTACATGATGACCGGCTGTGGCTGTGACTGTCTGTGTTACATGATGACCTACAGTGGCTGTGGCTGTCTGTGTTATATGATGACCGGCTGTGGCTGGGGCTGTCTGTGTTACATGATGTCCCGGCTGTGGCTGTGACTGTCTGTGTTATATGATGACCGGCTGTGGCTGGGGCTGTCTGTGTTACATGATGACCGGCTGTAGATGTGGCTGGGGCTGTCTGTGTTACATGATGACCGGCTGTGGCTGTGGCTGTCTGTGTTACATGATGACCGGCTGTGGCTGGGGCTGTGGCTGTCTGTGTTACATGATAACCGGCTGTGGCTGTGACTGTCTGTGTTGCATGATGACCGGCTGTGGCTGTGGCTGTCTGTGTTACATGATGACCGGCTGTGGCTGGGGCTGTCTGTGTTACATGATGACCGGCTGTGGCTGTGGCTGTCTGTGTTACATGATGACCGGCTGTGGCTGGGGCTGTGGCTGTCTGTGTTACATGATGACCGGCTGTGGCTGTGGCTGTCTGTGTTACATGATGACCGGCTGTAGATGTGGCTGTCTGTGTTACATCATTGCCAACAATGTCAATGGCTAGAACAAACATCCCAATGCATATGAGAGACATTATTAGAGGCAAGAGGGCGGGGGTGGAAGGCTGGGGTGGTGAGGGTGGTGAGGTGGGGTTGGGTGAGGATATGGCGTCATGACGAGGCATACGACGGGCGGATAAGCATTGGTTGCTCCCTGGCCAAGCACACAGGGAGAGATGGGGTGGTGGGGTGGAGGTTGGTTAGTGGGTAGATGAGGTACCGTTGGGGAGGCTGGGGAGGCGGAGGGGAGACGAAGGGTGTCTGGTGGGGGCGGGGGAGTGAGGGGAGGGGGGGGGGGCATGGAGCGTCCAGGGAGTAGAACCGGATACGGAGCGGGAAAGAGAAGCAAGGCTACGACGATCGATAACCCGGATGTTGTCTCCACTGTCAGGGAGTCGGACCTCTTGGACAATGAATATCGGGCGGGAGGAGGGGCCGGGTGCGGGAGGGAGAGCGTTCGGGGGGGGGGGGGGGGAGGAAGGGGAGGAAGGGGAGGAAGGGGAGGAGAAGTGCATCTTAAGGGGGTGTGAGTGGGGGGAATTAATAGGGTGAATGAGGCTGTAGTGGGGGGAGGGGAGTGCGGAGGGGCGGGGGGTGAGTGCGGAGGGGCGGGGGGGGCAGTGGGACACGTGGTTGGCGGACGGGGAGGTTGAGGCTGGGTGAGGGTGAGAAAGATGGAGGGCTCTGTTGTCGGTAAAGAAAGAGCCAGGGACAATATCTTCTGGTGTGGGCGAGGCTAGTGACGGGGCTTAAGGCGGGGGTGGGGTGGGGGGGAGGTGTGTATTATGGGTCTCACTGAACACTTGTTTTCATCCAACTGACGATCGGGTCAAAAGGCTGTTGGCGGGTGGCGGTGACCCTCTCAGCCCTCTCAGCCCACCGGTCACCACCCAACAGAGAATCGAGAGAATAGAGTCTCGAGAGCGAGACTTGGACCCCTACGAGATTAGTGCGGGCGACAAAAGGCGATGGACGTGTCTATCCAATCCGCGTGAAAATTCCGTTATGTAAGCATCAGCAAGCCAGCTTAGCTACCCCGCAAAATGTAAGGAAGCAAGTAAGGTGATGTATCTAGGATTCAATTCCATGCAATAGTCAACCAATCGATCGAAATTGAAGAAAGCAAATGATGTTGTGTGCGTGTATATTTAGTCTGTCACTGACATATACGTATAGTATGTATTAGCTGATTTCATTACGATATGTAAGTCGTGGTTAGCTACAGTGTGGAACAAATTAGAATGACACCAGTACTTCCGCTGTATCCTTCTTCCAATGGAAACCAACGTAAACGATGATAAAACTCAAAATGAAAAACGCAAAAAAAAGCAGCAAACGAACAACGACATCTTCGAGTCAAATGAACTCATTGAAGTGATTGAAAGGGATCTTCTGAGTTCAATTGACGCTCATCCCGCCCTCCTCCCTCCCCCCCCCCCACCCCCCCCACTCCCCTTGCCATAGCCCCGCCCAGGCCTCCGTCTGGCCCAGTCAGGTGAGTTGTAGATTTCAGCCACTGGCGCCACGGTGTCGGCTGTCTGCGGAGAGCAGAGGTGGGGTGTGGTGGAGGGAGTGGGGGTAGCGGTGGTAGAGGGGACGTCTGGTGTCACTCGACACTGACTGCAGAGACAAGGAACCGGCTGCGTGACATGTGTCTGGGTCTGGGAGGAGGGGGGTGGGGGTGGAGTTGCTCCAAGCGGGTGGAGGGGTGGGGTGGGGTGGGGGGAGCAGTGGAAGTTGATCGAGGTTCAGGACAAACGGCGGTGTGAGCCTGGGTGGACGGCCCTGGGGGAGGGCGGGGGGTGGTGGGGGTGGATGATAGGCCAAGGATCGCGGTGATGGCGTGGAGTGACATGGAATACATTGCGAAGATTACAAGAGGAGTATGGCGTCACAGGAAGCCTGTATTGTGGTGCACTATTGTGTTTTCAACACAGTCACACATCATCACAGGTCGAACGACCGAGCGCGGTTAGATTTGGTCGCCAAAGGCTTAATATCAAAAACATTTAATTGGTATTGTTTTGCCTCCTGGTGTGTGTGTGTGGGGGGGGGGGGGGAGGCAACATGGGGATCTAAGTTTATGCCACCAATGTGCATAGTGCTCCTTTTTCTTTGTTCCTTTGTTTTTT
The DNA here is from genome assembly GCA_964019135.1 of Arenicola marina. Classification (NCBI taxonomy): domain Eukaryota; kingdom Metazoa; phylum Annelida; class Polychaeta; family Arenicolidae; genus Arenicola; species Arenicola marina. Next base: position 24,883,872 of record OZ025252.1, read on the forward strand.
TCTCTCTCTTTTTTTTGGAGCGGGGGGCTGTAGGGGGGTGGCGTTAGCATAGATCTGTGAAATAATAACGAGTCCCTGTTGCTGAGATTGAGGCTGTAACCCGCCGGGGCTTACATGGGAATGATTCCTCACATGGCCAGACAGAGAGAGAGAGGGTCTGTCTGCCGGCGGGGTCACCCTAGTCTTCTTGTCCCGCAACGATGTCAGTACGTACTAAAATATTGACACTGAAGATTCCATGCTTATACGGGTTTACTCCCATGGGACCCTCTTATTCTTGCTATATATGGACGAGACATACCGACTTCAGGTGACATACCGACTTCAGGTGACTGTCGCCACCACGATCAAACGAACCCACCACAAACCAAACCCCTCTTGGGGACCAGAGAGCCATACGTTATGCAATGGCAATTGGGGTTCTCACCTGGGAGCCTTCCTGGCTCAGTTGGTACACAGGCTGAGTGAGCTGCAGATCCACAGGTCGTAGGTTCGCGCCCCTGGCACTGACATGGGGCTGGTTTCGTCCAACCCCGTTTTATTGTCTAGGGACCGCTCTTCCCAATTTCCACCGTACGCAAACGGAGGCCCGGTAACTGCAGATACAGTCAACCAAAGAGGGCGGAAGGAAGTGTCAGTTGAATATTTTATTCGTCATTTGTTTGAAACTGACTTTGCATCGGCCGTGACAAATGTTCTACATCATCCAACAAAGTTATGAGGCTGCTATTGTGAAAACAAGATAACCATTACTCTAATTACATCGTAGTAACGTCATGTAATGTTGCCCGTAACTGAAATTGCAGGCTGACCGTAACTCGGGAAGCTGACAATATTAAGATACGGTCAACACTGCAAAAAACGCTCATATGCTCTAAAAATGCAATTCATAGTACTAAAACAGTGAAGTAGAACAAACTTGAAGGAAACTTACATCGAAAGGACATCACAGATGACTACGCAATGACATATTTCTCACGGTTTTAACGTGAGAGTTCACGTGACATACCTTCCGTCATTTATAGTTGACCGTATCGGCAGTTACGGGCCGCCGTTTGCGTACAGGGAATTTTCCAATTTCGTTTCACGCGCCCAACAACGGTATACAACACAAACATTTCGTGTTTCGCTTCTGTAATCAAATACCGGTGAGGCCATAGACACCATTTTAGGCAATATTTACACGGAAGTAATTGTTTATTTGGCACTTTAGGCACACAACCTCTGGTACATACACAAAATAAATGATAGCAAAACGAAACAGTGCAGTAAGCAAACAAGTAAACAAGTGATCGCAAGTAAATCGTATAGAGATTCTAGCAATTTACCATACATAAATGTATATACAAACTTTGTTTTCAAAGAAATGAAGTCTTTCATTAAAAGTTGCATTTAAATCTTATTTAGCAATCTTATTTATTTAAAACTTAGTTATTTCTACGTCACATTTGGATATCATTAGCAACAAAAAAATGGACAGGGCTGATTATATAGGGAAGGAGTGTGACTCCTTAAATTTTGATATAAGGGACAGCTGCATATAACATGCTTCTCGTCTGCAATTACTTCCCTTTTGTACATTTGCTTACAAAAGACACACACCCTTTCCTTCCTTTCTAGTCCACGATGCCGCCCGGATTCAATGGCTAATTTGTGGGATGAGCACATTAATCTAGCCAAGTAACTACACAGGTCAAAACGTTTTATATAACATATATATGTCTCGGTAACGGGAGTATATTTGAAGCTTCTATTAATGTCCAATCTTCAGTTTTGGGGTATTTCATTAACACGCAAGTCAGGCACTTAATACGGAGGAACGGCCTATATAGAGGCTCATACATAGTAGGTATATTATAAGTAGATAGAGATCCAGGCAGCGGTGTGACCATAACAAACAAACCAAGAACAGAGCACAAAGAAACGATACACTTGATGTGTGCTTTAAGTACTCTTTATACAGAACTTTCCATCATATATATATATATCACATCACAACACTAAGACTTGCGCTGTCCCTTCCTCGGGATCCTCCTATGTCATGTATGTGTGCAGTCTATATGTATATATGTGTGTAGTCGCGACAAAGACCCCCTGTATATCTCTGATGGGATGACCTGATTACCCACACTGCTTTGGTGCACATGTTACGTTGCAGCGATCTATTCACGCTGAGAGGCCGGGTAACTCCTTTCACCCCCCCCCCCTCTCACCCGATCCTCTTCAACCCTCCCCCCCCCCCGATCCTCTTCAACCCCCCCCCCCCATGCCATCATAATCATCTCCCCCCTCCCCATCCACATCCCCATCCCCTTCACACACACCCTCCGGCGATAACGTACCTCCTTTTTCATACCAAAAGGATGCGATAATCATATATTGCGGTACCAATGGCTCTTGTTGTGGTGGGTCTGGGGTGTTGGCGGGGCAGGGGGGTAAGGTGGCTTGGGCGGATGGGGCGGGGGAAGTGGGCGGGGTGAATGTCCGGATGTTATATTACGGTAGCTGTTGAACCGCTCGCAACAAAGCTGATCTGATTTGAAGCAAGAGATGCGGTTTGTGTGAGTG
>OZ025252.1:24886639-24952302 GCA_964019135.1 Arenicola marina
GTTACACAGATAATAACCGACTGTGGAAGGACTGGACAACCGGAGAAGGTGACAAAGGTGGAACATGCGTCGCTTTACCCTCCGGTGAAGAGTCTTCTGATCTTCACAATGTAAAATGTATCACACGATTAGTCGCAGCCCGCAGATAGTGGCGATTGAATGCGTCTGCCTCTCAACTCGCGAGACCTTTCTCCGCACAGTTTGTTGTGATTGCAATGTGATTTCCTCACAACTGTGCCAACACCACGTGTTTCGGCGTGTGCTAAGATTGTGGTTGAAATCAATGGAGATTATCTTGGTCGTTGGCTCTACAGTACAATGTATTATTTATTTGATGATTGATTTTGATTTGATTAAGTGTTCATGAGAATATGTGGCACTGTGAAAAGAAAAAGAAAAGCCGTGTTCTCTGTAGTCGACAGGTAAAGATTGACCCCCGCGGCGAGCAGGAACGGTGGAGGGGTAGGGAAGGGGTGGGGGGGAGTACGGTAATATGACGGCATGAGGGTCAGGCGGGAATAGAAAGGTGAGTAGGCTTTAGTTTGGGTTATATATCGGGGGTTAAGATGCGGGACGGGTGGGGGTATAGATCGAGGGTAAGAGGCGGGGAGGGGTTGGGGTAGGTGGAGGGGTGGTTGTCATGATGCAGGTGAGGAGCTGACACGGAGGCGGGGTGTTGGGGGCAGGTTCACGGGGAAAGGAAGGGCAGATGGAAGTATGGGGGTTGGGGGTGGGGTTGGGGGGTGGAGAGATGGGGTCGGGTTGGGGGTTGGGGATTGGGGTGGGGGGGGGGAGCTTGGTCGACAACTTGTGCGTGTCTTGTTAGTTTGTCAATAAGGCTCACAGAAGGGTAGATAAGGATGAGAGAGAAGAGGGGGAAGAAGGGGGCAAGGAGGGAAAGGAGGAGGAAGGAGGAGGAAGGGGAGGAGGAAGGGGAGAGGAGGAGGGGAGAGGAGGAGGAGGGGAGAGGAGGAGGAGGAGGGGGGAGGAGGAGGGGGGAGAGGAGGAGAGGAGGAGGAGTGGGGGAAGGAGGAGGAGGGAGAGGAGGGAGAGGAGGGGGAGGATGAAGGGGAGAGGAGGAGGAGGGGAGAGGAGGAGGAGGGGAGAGGAGGAGGAGGAGGGGGGAGGAGGAGGGGGGAGAGGAGGAGAGGAGGAGGAGTGGGGGAAGGAGGAGGAGGGAGAAGAGGGGGAAGAAGGGGCAAGGAGGGAGAGGAGGAGGAGGGGGAGAGGAGGAGTGAGGGGAGGAGGAGGGGAAGAGCAACAGTTGGGAGAGGAGGAGACGGAGGGGGGGTGGGGGGGGGGAAGCAGGAGGGTGGTGGTGGTCGCCGTGGCACGAGATACAGGTTGTGGGTGGTGGTGCCCCAGGGGTCAGTGGATGAGCATGGCGAGACCGCAGCGACAGGCGAGTGCTGCGGAGGTGGGAGGGGTGGGGGGGGGGGGGGGGTAGCGGAGGCCAGGCGAAAGCGATGTCTCGCGTGTTAAAGACGGGAAGATCATTGTAAACCAACAAGCTGGACTCTATACAGGCCAGCACATGGCTGTTCTCCATGCAGATAGGGGGAGGGGGAGGGGGCAGGGGTCATAGCTGTGTATAGCCAGACTAAAATGACGTTGCCCATCTCCCCCCAGGGACATACACCCTCTTGTAACACCCTCTCGCCGCCCCCCACACCATTATCCAACTCCCACACACACCCACGGCTTGGTATGTAAAACATAATCATGAGCAAATCGCCCCCTGGTCCGGCGTGGAGAGGGGCAGGGTGGGTGAGGAAGGGTCTGAGGAGGAGGGGGCAGCGTAGCGGGAGGTGGGGGGGGGGTGGGGATTAAGATACGATCCCTAAATACCGCGGCCAGGTTCACCTTCACACCCTACTACCCTAATCCACCCACTCTCCCCAGGCTACCGCCACGCCCCCCCACCCCTCCCGCCCTCCCGCCCTCCCACCCGCCCCCCCCCCCCCTCTACCCCTTTGGCTTGCCCCGCCGTGTCCGCTTCGTATCTACCATGCCACCATCAATTAACACACACCCCTTCCCAGCAGACCAGGCCGCCCCTGGGCCTTTCATCTCTACCACGCTAATCGCCCCGCCGGGATGCCGCCTCCTCAATGTATTACTGAGTGCCTCGTTAATAGTTCATACACTAGAAGTCTGAAGCTTAGAAGCTAGAAGCTAGAAGCTTAGTGTATACACTCATTACGAAATAGAAATTGGGAGTTCATTGATCGCGCGAGAGACCATGCGTAAGAATACAGACAGGATATATGCAATCCCAACTGCAGGATATTATAGATACACCTACGTATATTGGCTGACAATGATTACAATCATAAACAATCTTCACGAGGAATTAATTTTTCTCGCTTTTAATGCCAGGGGAAAGGTAGGAAATGTTATATTTGTTAATTTGAAGAGAGCTCACCTGTTATCCCGTTTCCGCACGCCCTGGGAAGCGGTTCATGGCATTTCCCCGCAAATCAACTTAACCGTGGTGACCGCTAAGCTCTGAGTGGGCCACAACGGTGTGAATTGTATCGGTGGAGACATACATCTATTACTGCTGGGCTACAGGGCCAAGACGCGTCTTCCAAACGGGCGACACGAAACATACCAGATATCGCGGGAGATTCAAATCTCATGTATATAGCCCAAGGGGTCAAGACGGACCAACCGAGACACTGGTGGGGGGGGGGGGGGGGTAGGGGCAGAGCAACGAGCGCTGCCGGTCGAACCCTTTCACACATAGTTGAATTACCCCCCGTCGCCACCCCACTTCTCATGCTGGCCGGCTTTCCCCCGCGTCCCCGCCCCTGGCCCCGCGCCCCCACCCCCTCACATCCATCTTTCCCCTTGCAGCTCTATCTCTCTCTATGCTAGGTGTCATTCACCCCAACCCAAGCCCTGTTTTGAACGCGCGAGCGCGTGCTGGCGGCCCTTCACTACGCTGGGGGTATAGGCCGAGTCGCGTGCACATATGTATACAGGGTTCAAAAGAGGGAAGAGAGGTTGACGACTGTTTGGGATGTGGCCTTCTTTTGTATATGTACAGCGTAGACGACGTTTCCCTTTGCCAGAGGGGTGCGGGAGATGGGGGGAGAGGGGGGGGGGGTGATGCCGCGAGGGGTGAGGGGTGAAGGGGAGGGGTGCATGGGGTGGAGGGGTGGAGGGGTCGACAGGACATACCCGACATCGCTAGATGCAGGAACTGTATCGCCTTGGCAATGACACCACGCGTCACCCCACACGGTAGGCATATACAATGTATGAACAGATATTTAGGGGACAGATTGAGCAACAAGATGAGTAGGAAGAGGTGTGTGTGTGTGTGGAAGGGGGGGGGGGGGGCTGAATCATTTTGCGTTATAAAAAATCAAATGATGATTCTGCTTCGTCCTATTTAATGATCAGATCAGATGCGGTGAGACCGGTCTTTCCTCATTCCATTCCCACAGTCCACCCCCTCCACCCACCTTCCCACCTCCATACCCACCCCTGCCCAACCCACATCCGCCGATTTTCATATTCTAGTGGCGGCATCCAGGATTTTGCAAAAGGTGGGCGCACGAAGTTGTATTTTATATTATCATGAGACCTTAATGCATTATTCAGAGAAAGAGGAACACGTGTACCGGCCATTTCCTATTATCCACGTGCCCCCTGTGCCCCCTATGCACCCCCCCCCCCAACCACCACTGTATTCAAAGGGTAATGACGAGACATGTGGTCTGGTAGCTTAGAGACGTGTCCGGCGGCAAGTGGGCTATGACGATGTCCTCACGGTAGTATCTTATAGCAGTATCTTCCAGTATTATATGTATGTGACATCCCGCAGCCCAGTACACAGTGTCGAACGAGGAGAAAGGGCTACCCCCTCCCGCTTGCCCCCCCCCCCACTGCCTATCTGAGGTATGAATATACACCAGGCTGCCAATGAGTTTGGTTAAAGAATTTTGGCATTTTATTTATTATGGAAAGGTGATACCATCGTAACGTCAGGCTCTAGTTTAATTAAATTATAGCACTATAAATGCTATAATTAAATTTAAAATTATTTATCAACAAAATAGAATACATGAAAACAAAAGGTGAGATATACGTACATGGTTATGTTTGCACTTCGAGTGGCCATAATTCTGAATGGTATATGTTTCTAATACCTAAATTGTTTTTTGAAGTAGTAATGCATTGCTTGTCCCATGTATAACCCAGCACATTCGGTGGAAACGCTTGCTACCAACTTGCCATTGATAAAATCTATGGACAGAAATATTCATGTATTTCTCCTAGTATAAAAATGTGGACAAATTTATTGACCAGTATCTGTGGTACAATCCTTGGATCTGGGGTGGGGTGGGGTGGGGTGGGATACCCTCACAACCGCGAGATCGAGTGAGGCCGGAATGCGAAACAACAACCAGATTTCGCGTTTCGTGAGACCGCGACGTCGCGTTAGATGAGGACAAGAGCCTCCGACCAAACTTCGTTATAAGGTCGTCAGAATCAGTGTGTCATTGGATTGGATTCTGTATGGATGGGTAGGGGGGGGGGGGGGGCGCTGGGTGTTAATGTTGCGGAATTTATAACGTGCTACCTAATGGGTTATCTCTAAATATCTTTCTCTAGATAAGTTATATTACAAGTTGGTCTATTGGAGGTGTGTAAGTTCGGCCGCTTAATTGTTTATCACCGCGCCTGTGAAGTTATAAAAAAAAGGTGAGGCAACTGGGAGGGGTGTGGGGGGAGAGGGGGGGGGGAGTGTGAGGAGGCGTCGTATTTCTACCAGTTACGCAATATAGAAGTCAGAGCTACCGTTAATGTTATATGGACGCGTGGACAAACAACACGTGTTCATGTTATATGGACGCGTGGACAAACAACACGTGTTCATGTTATTTTATAGCGAAGACTGAGAGATAACTACGTGATGGCGACAGAACACCAAGTGGGGTCAATTGTCGTCTGCTCTGCCCCCCCCCCCACACCGCAGAGCCCCCGTTATTGCACAAAATGGGGGCAGTTAAGTCTAGTTTTGTGTTGTGACCTGTGTATAGGCCTCTTGACACCATCCCATATCTGTGAATCAGGTGAATCAAGGCTATAGGCCTAACGTGTTGTGTAACAGGTCACGTAAGGTGACATGGCACGACTTGTTGTAGTCGTTTTGTTTTATCACACCGGTAACCACCCCTAAATGGTAAAGAGCCATCCCCACACTGAACATCCTAGCCCCTCTAACTGATCACCCCCCACTCCCCCCCCCCCCCAACCCTTACTTCTCCTGCCTCACGTGGCAAATGTGCGACGTTCGTGTCGACCTCTGTGGCCTATTTTACGTAGATAGTTAACCGGCTACGAGGCTTAGGGCCCCTGAGGTGGGGGGGGGGGGGGGGGGCGGTGGGGGGTAGCCATGTCGCATGTCGATTCTAAGACAACCCCAATGTCGCGTTGTCGATTTTAAAAATCGCCGTGTCGCCGTGTCGAAAAAGCCCCTCTGGGGCCCTAGGCTTACTCGGATAACGTTTACCGCTATGACCGATGACGTCTACCGCCATGGCCGATGACGTCTGTGGCCATGACCGATGACGTCTGTGGCCATGACCGATGACGTCTACCGCCATTACCGATGACGTCGACCGCCATGGCCGATGACGTCTGTGGCCATGACCGATGACGTCTACAGCCATGACCGATGACGTCTACCGCCATTACCGATGACGTTTGCCGCTATGACCGATGACGTCTACCGCCATGGCCGATGACGTCTGCGGCCATGACCGATGACGTCTACAGCTATGACCGATGACGTCTACAGCCATGACCGATGACGTTTACCGCTATGACTGATGACGTCTACCGCCATGGCCGATGACGTCTACAGCCATGACCGATGACGTCTACCGCCATGACCAATGACGTCTACCGCCATTGCCGATGACGTCTACCGCCATGACCGATGACGTCTACCGCCATGACCGCTGACGAGATCGTTCTGCCTACACATTTCACAACGATTTGTCTGAAGCTTCCGTCATAGATTGACTTTAACAGTAGCCAATTTTACCCGTGGGTCTGTCAGACGCTCGCCACAAACGAGTGAAACACGCAGCGAGGCACCACGTACGCACTGGCCAGCCGTTAAAACAGTTTTCTAAGAGCCTTTCTCTCTCTTCCGCTCCTCCTCTTCCTCCGCCCCCTCCCCCCCCCCCCCGCCCCCCAAAATCTAGAACAAACTGCCGCGAAGTCAAAGACGCGCGTGATTTTGAAGCCGTTATCTTTCCCATTTTCGCCCATGTTTTATCGACGCTGGCGCATTGATCGGGCAGGCACTGTTTGAATTATTTCCACACGCGGCGGACATACAGACTACCGCGGCCTGCTCCCCACACCGCCTGAAGTGGCTTTTCCTGTAGAGAAAACCAACAACGACATCTGTCTTTCGCGGGGAAAGAAAAGCGACTAAGGTTGAGCCAAAGTCTGCATGGCGCCCGCATGTGCGTCGATTGCGCATCATCTATCACGAGAAACGGTTTGTTGGATGCTTGGATGTTTAACATTATAATCACACATGAATGAATAAAACGCGCACAATACCAACAGAATGGCTACCCCCGAAAGTGAAAAAAAACTAAACCGGTTCCATAGTGAGGCAAAGCAGACATGGGGTGCGCGACAAAAATGCGGGGTTGGCGGGAAAGCGAACACGCCTCCGCGATCTGCAGGAGGCTGGTTCCGGCTTCATATTTTGTCTTTTATCTTCCACCAATCGCAACGAACGTCTGGGACATCGATCAGCTGGAAACTTGCTGGTGTTTTTAGGTTGTAAACATGTGTTCTACGAGTACAGGTGTAAATCATGCGTCTGTAGCTTGATTCTTCACAGCCGGATCGGCACGTAGACCTACACCTCCGTCATTGGGTAAGGCGGCTTGACAGGTAGACCTACACCTCCGTCATTGGGTAAGGCGGCTTGACCCGTAGACCTACACCTCCGTCATTGGGTAAGGCGGCTTGACAGGTAGACCTACACCTCCGTCATTCGGTAAGGCGGCTTGACAGGTAGACCTACACCTCCGTCATTGGGTAAGGCGGCTTGACACGTAGACCTACACCTCCGTCATTGGGTAAGGCGGCTTGACACGTAGACCTACACCTCCGTCATTGGGTAAGGCGGCTTGACAGGTAGACCTACACCTCTGTCATTGGGTAAGGCGGCTTGACACGTAGACCTACACCTCCGTCCTTGGGTAAGGCGGCTTGACAGGTAGACCTACACCTCCGTCATTGAGTAAGGCGGCGTGACACGTAGACCTACCTACACCTACGTCAGTGGGTAAGGCGGCTTGACACGTAGACCTACACCTCCATCATTGGGTGAGGCGGCTTGACACGTAGACCTACACCTCTGTCAATGGGTAAGGCGGCTTGACAGGTAGATCTGCACCTCCGTCATTGGATAAGGCGGCTTGACACGTAGACCTACACCTCTGTCATTGGGTAAGGCGGCTTGACAGGTAGATCTGCACCTCCGTCATTTGGTAAGGCGGCTTGACACGTAGACCTACACCTCCGTCATTGGGTAAGGCGGCTTGACAGGTAGATCTGCACCTCCGTCATTGGATAAGGCGGCTTGACACGTAGACCTACACCTCTGTCATTGGGTAAGGCGGCTTGACAGGTAGATCTGCACCTCCGTCATTGGATAAGGCGGCTTGACACGTAGACCTACACCTCTGTCATTGGGTAAGGCGGCTTGACAGGTAGATCTGCACCTACGTCAGTGGGTAAGGCGGCTTGACACGTAGACCTACACCTCCGTCATTGGGTAAGGCGGCTTGACACGTAGACCTACACCTCTGTCATTGGGTAAGGCGGCTTGACAGGTAGACCTACACCTCCGTCATTGGGTAAGGCGGCTTGACACGTAGACCTACACCTTCGTCATTGGGTAAGGCGGCTTGACACGTAGACCTACACCTCCGTCATTGGGTAAGGCGGCTTGACACGTAGACCTACACCTCTGTCATTGGGTAAGGCGGCTTGACACCTAGACCTACACCTCCGTCATTGGGTAAGGCGGCTTGACACCTAGACCTACACCTCCGTCATTGGGTAAGGCGGCTTGACACGTAGACCTACACCTCCGTCATTGAGTAAGGCGGCGTGACACGTAGACCTACCTACACCTACGTCAGTGGGTAAGGCGGCTTGACACGTAGACCTACACCTCCTTCATTGGGTAAGGCGGCTTGACACGTAGACCTACACCTCCGTCATTGGGTAAGGCGGCTTGACACGTAGACCTACACCTCCGTCGTTGGGTAAGGCGGCTTGACACGTAGACCTACACCTCTGTCATTGGGTAAGGCGGCTTGACAGGTAGATCTGCACCTCCGTCATTGGGTAAGGCGGCTTGACACGTAGACCTACACCTTCGTCATTGGGTAAGGCGGCTTGACACGTAGACCTACACCTCCGTCATTGGGTAAGGCGGCTTGACACGTAGACCTACACCTCTGTCATTGGGTAAGGCGGCTTGACACCTAGACCTACACCTCCGTCATTGGGTAAGGCGGCTTGACACCTAGACCTACACCTCCGTCATTGGGTAAGGCGGCTTGACACGTAGACCTACACCTCCGTCATTGAGTAAGGCGGCGTGACACGTAGACCTACCTACACCTACGTCAGTGGGTAAGGCGGCTTGACACGTAGACCTACACCTCCTTCATTGGGTAAGGCGGCTTGACACGTAGACCTACACCTCTGTCATTGGGTAAGGCGGCTTGACAGGTAGATCTGCACCTCCGTCATTTGGTAAGGCGGCTTGACACGTAGACCTACACCTCCGTCATTGGGTAAGGCGGCTTGACAGGTAGATCTGCACCTCCGTCATTGGATAAGGCGGCTTGACACGTAGACCTACACCTCTGTCATTGGGTAAGGCGGCTTGACAGTTAGATCTGCACCTCCGTCATTGGATAAGGCGGCTTGACACGTAGACCTACACCTCTGTCATTGGGTAAGGCGGCTTGACAGGTAGATCTGCACCTACGTCAGTGGGTAAGGCGGCTTGACACCTAGACCTACACCTCCGTCATTGGGTAAGGCGGCTTGACACGTAGACCTACACCTCCGTCATTGAGTAAGGCGGCGTGACACGTAGACCTACCTACACCTACGTCAGTGGGTAAGGCGGCTTGACACGTAGACCTACACCTCCTTCATTGGGTAAGGCGGCTTGACACGTAGACCTACACCTCTGTCATTGGGTAAGGCGGCTTGACAGGTAGATCTGCACCTCCGTCATTTGGTAAGGCGGCTTGACACGTAGACCTACACCTCCGTCATTGGGTAAGGCGGCTTGACAGGTAGATCTGCACCTCCGTCATTGGATAAGGCGGCTTGACACGTAGACCTACACCTCTGTCATTGGGTAAGGCGGCTTGACAGTTAGATCTGCACCTCCGTCATTGGATAAGGCGGCTTGACACGTAGACCTACACCTCTGTCATTGGGTAAGGCGGCTTGACAGGTAGATCTGCACCTACGTCAGTGGGTAAGGCGGCTTGACACGTAGACCTACACCTCCGTCATTGGGTAAGGCGGCTTGACACGTAGACCTACACCTCTGTCATTGGGTAAGGCGGCTTGACAGGTAGACCTACACCTCCGTCATTGGGTAAGGCGGCTTGACACGTAGACCTACACCTTCGTCATTGGGTAAGGCGGCTTGACACGTAGACCTACACCTCCGTCATTGGGTAAGGCGGCTTGACACGTAGACCTACACCTCTGTCATTGGGTAAGGCGGCTTGACACCTAGACCTACACCTCCGTCATTGGGTAAGGCGGCTTGACACCTAGACCTACACCTCCGTCATTGGGTAAGGCGGCTTGACACGTAGACCTACACCTCCGTCATTGGGTAAGGCGGCGTGACACGTAGACCTACCTACACCTACGTCAGTGGGTAAGGCGGCTTGACACGTAGACCTACACCTCCTTCATTGGGTAAGGCGGCTTGACACGTAGACCTACACCTCCGTCATTGGGTAAGGCGGCTTGACACGTAGACCTACACCTCTGTCATTGGGTAAGGCGGCTTGACAGGTAGATCTGCACCTACGTCAGTGGGTAAGGCGGCTTGACACGTAGACCTACACCTCCGTCATTGGGTAAGGCGGCTTGACACGTAGACCTACACCTCTGTCATTGGGTAAGGCGGCTTGACAGGTAGACCTACACCTCCGTCATTGGGTAAGGCGGCTTGACACGTAGACCTACACCTTCGTCATTGGGTAAGGCGGCTTGACACGTAGACCTACACCTCCGTCATTGGGTAAGGCGGCTTGACACGTAGACCTACACCTCTGTCATTGGGTAAGGCGGCTTGACACCTAGACCTACACCTCCGTCATTGGGTAAGGCGGCTTGACACGTAGACCTACACCTCCGTCATTGGGTAAGGCGGCGTGACACGTAGACCTACCTACACCTACGTCAGTGGGTAAGGCGGCTTGACACGTAGACCTACACCTCCTTCATTGGGTAAGGCGGCTTGACACGTAGACCTACACCTCCGTCATTGGGTAAGGCGGCTTGACACGTAGACCTACACCTCCGTCGTTGGGTAAGGCGGCTTGACACGTAGACCTACACCTCTGTCATTGGGTAAGGCGGCTTGACAGGTAGATCTGCACCTCCGTCATTGGGTAAGGCGGCTTGACACGTAGACCTACACCTTCGTCATTGGGTAAGGCGGCTTGACACGTAGACCTACACCTCCGTCATTGGGTAAGGCGGCTTGACACGTAGACCTACACCTCTGTCATTGGGTAAGGCGGCTTGACACCTAGACCTACACCTCCGTCATTGGGTAAGGCGGCTTGACACCTAGACCTACACCTCCGTCATTGGGTAAGGCGGCTTGACACGTAGACCTACACCTCCGTCATTGAGTAAGGCGGCGTGACACGTAGACCTACCTACACCTCCGTCATTGGGTAAGGCGGCTTGACACCTAGACCTACACCTCCGTCATTGGGTAAGGCGGCTTGACACGTAGACCTACACCTCCGTCATTGAGTAAGGCGGCGTGACACGTAGACCTACCTACACCTACGTCAGTGGGTAAGGCGGCTTGACACGTAGACCTACACCTCCTTCATTGGGTAAGGCGGCTTGACACGTAGACCTACACCTCCGTCATTGGGTAAGGCGGCTTGACACGTAGACCTACACCTCCGTCGTTGGGTAAGGCGGCTTGACACGTAGACCTACACCTCTGTCATTGGGTAAGGCGGCTTGACAGGTAGATCTGCACCTCCGTCATTGGGTAAGGCGGCTTGACACGTAGACCTACACCTTCGTCATTGGGTAAGGCGGCTTGACACGTAGACCTACACCTCCGTCATTGGGTAAGGCGGCTTGACACGTAGACCTACACCTCTGTCATTGGGTAAGGCGGCTTGACACCTAGACCTACACCTCCGTCATTGGGTAAGGCGGCTTGACACCTAGACCTACACCTCCGTCATTGGGTAAGGCGGCTTGACACGTAGACCTACACCTCCGTCATTGAGTAAGGCGGCGTGACACGTAGACCTACCTACACCTACGTCAGTGGGTAAGGCGGCTTGACACGTAGACCTACACCTCCTTCATTGGGTAAGGCGGCTTGACACGTAGACCTACACCTCTGTCATTGGGTAAGGCGGCTTGACAGGTAGATCTGCACCTCCGTCATTTGGTAAGGCGGCTTGACACGTAGACCTACACCTCCGTCATTGGGTAAGGCGGCTTGACAGGTAGATCTGCACCTCCGTCATTGGATAAGGCGGCTTGACACGTAGACCTACACCTCTGTCATTGGGTAAGGCGGCTTGACAGGTAGATCTGCACCTCCGTCATTGGATAAGGCGGCTTGACACGTAGACCTACACCTCTGTCATTGGGTAAGGCGGCTTGACAGGTAGATCTGCACCTACGTCAGTGGGTAAGGCGGCTTGACACGTAGACCTACACCTCCGTCATTGGGTAAGGCGGCTAGACACGTAGACCTACACCTCTGTCATTGGGTAAGGCGGCTTGACAGGTAGACCTACACCTCCGTCATTGGGTAAGGCGGCTTGACACGTAGACCTACACCTTCGTCATTGGGTAAGGCGGCTTGACACGTAGACCTACACCTCCGTCATTGGGTAAGGCGGCTTGACACGTAGACCTACACCTCTGTCATTGGGTAAGGCGGCTTGACACCTAGACCTACACCTCCGTCATTGGGTAAGGCGGCTTGACACCTAGACCTACACCTCCGTCATTGGGTAAGGCGGCTTGACACGTAGACCTACACCTCCGTCATTGGGTAAGGCGGCGTGACACGTAGACCTACCTACACCTACGTCAGTGGGTAAGGCGGCTTGACACGTAGACCTACACCTCCTTCATTGGGTAAGGCGGCTTGACACGTAGACCTACACCTCCGTCATTGGGTAAGGCGGCTTGACACGTAGACCTACACCTCTGTCATTGGGTAAGGCGGCTTGACAGGTAGATCTGCACCTACGTCAGTGGGTAAGGCGGCTTGACACGTAGACCTACACCTCCGTCATTGGGTAAGGCGGCTTGACACGTAGACCTACACCTCTGTCATTGGGTAAGGCGGCTTGACAGGTAGACCTACACCTCCGTCATTGGGTAAGGCGGCTTGACACGTAGACCTACACCTTCGTCATTGGGTAAGGCGGCTTGACACGTAGACCTACACCTCCGTCATTGGGTAAGGCGGCTTGACACGTAGACCTACACCTCTGTCATTGGGTAAGGCGGCTTGACACCTAGACCTACACCTCCGTCATTGGGTAAGGCGGCTTGACACGTAGACCTACACCTCCGTCATTGGGTAAGGCGGCGTGACACGTAGACCTACCTACACCTACGTCAGTGGGTAAGGCGGCTTGACACGTAGACCTACACCTCCTTCATTGGGTAAGGCGGCTTGACACGTAGACCTACACCTCCGTCATTGGGTAAGGCGGCTTGACACGTAGACCTACACCTCCGTCGTTGGGTAAGGCGGCTTGACACGTAGACCTACACCTCTGTCATTGGGTAAGGCGGCTTGACAGGTAGATCTGCACCTCCGTCATTGGGTAAGGCGGCTTGACACGTAGACCTACACCTTCGTCATTGGGTAAGGCGGCTTGACACGTAGACCTACACCTCCGTCATTGGGTAAGGCGGCTTGACACGTAGACCTACACCTCTGTCATTGGGTAAGGCGGCTTGACACCTAGACCTACACCTCCGTCATTGGGTAAGGCGGCTTGACACCTAGACCTACACCTCCGTCATTGGGTAAGGCGGCTTGACACGTAGACCTACACCTCCGTCATTGAGTAAGGCGGCGTGACACGTAGACCTACCTACACCTACGTCAGTGGGTAAGGCGGCTTGACACGTAGACCTACACCTCCTTCATTGGGTAAGGCGGCTTGACACGTAGACCTACACCTCCGTCATTGGGTAAGGCGGCTTGACACGTAGACCTACACCTCCGTCGTTGGGTAAGGCGGCTTGACACGTAGACCTACACCTCTGTCATTGGGTAAGGCGGCTTGACAGGTAGATCTGCACCTCCGTCATTGGGTAAGGCGGCTTGACACGTAGACCTACACCTCCGTCATTAGGTAAGGCGGCTTGACACGTAGACCTACACCACCGTCATTGGGTAAGGCGGCTTGACACGTAGACCTACACCTCCGTCATTCGGTAAAGCGGCTTGACACGTACACCTACACCTCCTTCATTGGGTAAGGCGGCTTGACCCGTAGACCTACACCTCTGTCATTGGGTAAGGCGGCTTGACACGTAGACCTACACCTCCGTCATTGGGTAAGGCGGCTTGACAGGTAGATCTGCACCTCCGTCATTGGGTAAGGCGGCTTGACACGTAGACCTACACCTCCGTCATTCGGTAAGGCGGCTTGACACGTAGACCTACACCTCCGTCATTCGGTAAGGCGGCTTGACACGTACACCTGCACCTCCTTCATTGGGTAAGGCGGCTTGACCCGTAGACCTACACCTCTGTCATTGGGTAAGGCGGCTTGACACGTAGACCTACACCTCCGTCATTCGGTAAGGCGGCTTGACACGTACACCTACACCTCCTTCATTGGGTAAGGCGGCTTGACCCGTAGACCTACACCTCTGTCATTGGGTAAGGCGGCTTGACACGTAGACCTACACCTCCGTCATTGGGTAAGGCGGCTTGACAGGTAGATCTGCACCTCCGTCATTGGATAAGGCGGCTTGACAGGTAGATCTGCACCTACGTCAGTGGGTAAGGCGGCCTGACACGTAGACCTACACCTCCGTCATTCGGTAAGGCGGCTTGACACGTACACCTACACCTCCTTCATTGGGTAAGGCGGCTTGACCCGTAGACCTACACCTCTGTCATTCGGTAAGGCGGCTTGACACGTAGACCTACACCTCCGTCATTCGGTAAGGCGGCTTGACACGTACACCTACACCTCCTTCATTGGGTAAGGCGGCTTGACCCGTAGACCTACAACTCTGTCATTGGGTAAGGCGGCTTGACAGGTAGATCTGCACCTACGTCAGTGGGTAAGGCGGCTTGACACGTAGACCTACACCTCCGTCATTCGGTAAGGCGGCTTGACACGTACACCTACACCTCCTTCATTGGGTAAGGCGGCTTGACCCGTAGACCTACACCTCTGTCATTCGGTAAGGCGGCTTGACACGTACACCTACACCTCCTTCATTGGGTAAGCCGGCTTGACCCGTAGACCTACACCTCTGTCATTGGGTAAGGCGGCTTGACACGTAGACCTACACCTCCGTCATTCGGTAAGGCGGCTTGACACGTACACCTACACCTCCTTCATTGGGTAAGGCGGCTTGACCCGTAGACCTACACCTCTGTCATTCGGTAAGGCGGCTTGACACGTACACCTACACCTCCGTCATTGGGTAAGGCGGCTTGACACGTAGACCTACACCTCCGTCATTCGGTAAGGCGGCTTGACACGTACACCTACACCTCCTTCATTGGGTAAGGCGGCTTGACCCGTAGACCTACACCTCTGTCATTGGGTAAGGCGGCTTGACACGTAGACCTACACCTCCGTCATTCGGTAAGGCGGCTTGACACGTACACCTACACCTCCTTCATTGGGTAAGGCGGCTTGACCCGTAGACCTACACCTCCTTCATTGGGTAAGGCGGCTTGACCCGTAGACCTACACCTCCTTCATTGGGTAAGGCGGCTTGACCCGTAGACCTACACCTCCGTCATTGGGTAAGGCGGCTTGACAGGTAGATCTACACCTCCTTCATTGGGTAAGGCGGCTTGACCCGTAGACCTACACCTCCGTCATTGGGTAAGGCGGCTTGACAGGTAGATCTACACCTCCTTCATTGGGTAAGGCGGCTTGACCCGTAGACCTACACCTCCGTCATTGGGTAAGGCGGCTTGACAGGTAGATCTACACCTCCTTCATTGGGTAAGGCGGCTTGACCCGTAGACCTACACCTCCGTCATTGGGTAAGGCGGCTTGACCCGTAGACCTACACCTCCGTCATTGGGTAAGGCGGCTTGACAGGTAGATCTACACCTCCGTCATTGGGTAAGGCGGCTTGACACGTAGACCTACACCTCCGTCATTGGGTAAGGCGGCTTGACACGTAGACCTACACCTCCGTCATTGGGTGAGGCGGCTTGACAGGTAGACCTACACCTCCGTCATTGGGTAAGGCGGTCTAACCCATTGAAAGTCATCACAACTGTTATCAGTGGAAATCGACTCAGATGAACCAGCTGAACCAGCTGAATGGCCAACAAAGGTCAAAGGAATCGACCTTCGGTAATGTAACCCTATAATACAACTCATTCGACCATTAATGTTATATGTACAAAAAGGAATAGCAAACGTCGTTGAACTGCTGTCACAGGTCAGATAGACTCGATTATCTCTTCATTACCAAATGATTTCCAATCTCTATGCTTTGCAGATACATTCCAACTCTTCAACTGCGGCGTGTGACCTTCACCTTGGTTTATTTTCCCTCGGGCAATCAGCCCGCTGTGTGGGTTTACGTATGGCTCGCATTACCGCGTGCGACAAATAAACCTGACCATCGGTTTACCCTGCCGTTGACAAAGGCACGTGCATCTCCTCTCCCCGACCCCCCCCCCCACCCCACAGCCTCCTCCCTCCCTCCCCCCACCCCCCCTGCCAGCTCTAACGAGCTTCGTCATGACTGTCATTCGTCACTTCATGTTACCCGAGTTATATGAATATTGGATGTGCGACAGATGTAGCCTGACTGGCGACTCGACGAGACTTGACGAGAGTCGACGAGAGTCGTCGCGGGATGACGCTCGGTGACAAACGACGCTTTCTCAATTGGTAACGCCCTCTGGCGGCGAGTCGCCAGATTTGCTGCCAAGCTTTTTCGGCGTTTCTTTTTTTTTGGTCCAGGGTCGTTGTCTGTGGTCCTGTGCCCGCCCCCCCTCTCTGTCCCTCTCTCTGTCCCTCTCTCTGTGTAACTCGTTCTGTCTGTGTCTATTTCCCTCGCCATCTCTCTCTTTCTCTCTTCTCTTCATCTCTGTCTCTCCGACTCTCTCTAAGTCTCTCCCTCTCCCCCCCCCCTCTCTCTCACTTGTCCCTCCCCTCTTCTCTCTATCACACTCCCCCCCCTTTCTCTTTATCTTTCGGGAGACGACGTGTTCGGTGGTATTTCCCGGATGATTGGGAGGAATCCGTTTACGGTTCGCTGTGTTTATTTACTACAACAGCTTACTGCGTGGCTTCAGGGGGACGTCATTGTTGTCTTCAGGAGGACGTCATTATTGTCTTCAGGGGCCGTCATTGCTGTCTTCAGGTGGACGTCATTATTGTCTTCAGGGGGACGTTATTGTTGTCTTCAGGGGGACTTTATTGTTGTCTTCAGGGGGCCGTCATTGTTGTCCTTAGGCTGACGTCATTATTGTCTTCAGGGGGCCGTCATTATTGTCTTCAGGGGGCCGTCATTGTTGTCTTCAGGGGGACGTCATTATTGTCTTCAGGGGGACGTCATCGTTGTCTTCTGGGGGACGTCATTATTGTCTTCAGGGGGACGTCATCGTTGTCTTCAGGGGGCCGTCATTATTGTCTTCAGGGGGCCGTCATTGTTGTCTTCAGGGGGACGTCATTATTGTCTTCAGGGGGATGCCATCGTTGTCTTCTGGGGGACGTCATTATTGTCTCCCAGGTGACGTTATTATTGTCTTCAGGGGAACGTCATTGTTGTTTCCAGGGGGCCGTCATTGTTGTCTTCCGGAGGACGTCATTATTGTCTTCACGGGGACTTTATTGTTGTCTTCAGGGGGACGTCATTGTTGTCTTCAGGGGACCATCATTGTTGTCTTCATGCTGACGTCATTATTGTCTTCAGGGGGCCGTCATTATTGTCTTCTGGGGGCCGTCATTGTTGTCTTCAGGGGGACGTCATTATTGTCTTTAGGGGGACGCCATCGTTGTCTTCTGGGGGACGTCATTATTGTCCTCTAGGGGACGTCATTATTGTCTTCGGGGGAACGTCATTGTTGTCTTCAGGGGGACGTCAGTGTTGTTTTCAGGGGGACGTCATTGTTATCTTCATGGGGACGTCATTGTTGTCTTCAGGGAGACGTCATTGTCGTTTTCAGGGGGACGTCATTGTTGTCTTCAGGGGGACGTCATTGTTGTCTTCAGGGGGACGTCATTATTGTCTTCAGGGGCGTCATTGTTGTCTTCAATGGGCGTCGTTTTGGCGTCATTATTGTCTTCAGGGGCGTCATTATTGTCTTCAGGGGGACGTCATTGTTGTCTTCAGGGAGACGTCCTCGTTGTTTTCAGGGGGACGTCATTGTTGTCTTCAGGGAGACGTCATTGTTGTCTTCAGGGGGACGTTATTATTGTCTTCTGGGGACGTCATTATTGTCTTCAGGGGACGTCATTGTTGTCTTCAGGGGTACGTCATTGTTGTCTTCAGGGGACGTCATTGTTGTCTTCAGGGTACGTCATTGTTGTCTTAATGGGAACGTCATTGTTGTCTTCAGGGAGACGTCATTGTTGTTTTCAGGAGGACGTTATTGTTGTCTTCAGGGGGACGTCATTGTTGTCTACAGGGGGACGTCATTGTTGTTTTCAGGGATACGTCATTATTGTCTTCAGGGGGACGTCATTATTGTCTTCAGGGGGACGTCATTGTTGTCTTCAGGGGGACGTCATTGTTGTCTTTACGATGATGTCATTGTTGTCCTCATGGGGACGTCATTGTTGTCTTCAGGGGGACGTCATTGTTGTTGTCAGGGGGACGTCATTGTTGTCTTCAGGGGGACGTCATTGTTGTCTTCAATGGGCGTCGTTGTGGCTATCTGCATTGTTTTTGTTTGCACGTTGATGCTCACTTTATTTAAAATGGTATGGCGCTGGTCACCTCTTCTCCGCTCACTCCCCCCTTTATCTTTACCCGGGAACTTTATCCTGCACAAACATAGAAACAGTCGGGACTCGAACCACGCACCGACCGCTTGTGTTGCCCTAGCAGAGCACAGTGGAATCAGGCATTGGGCCAAGGAACCTCTCGGGAGGATGAAGGATGAAAGGGTAAAGAGAGTTGAGTGACCAGACCCTGATTCGAACCCAGGACCTACTACACCATGGAGCCGCCCACCCCCCACTAAAACCCTTGAATAAAGCGCCTACGTGACCCGGTATATGACCTTTCACAGTGTCCCTTACAAACTCAGTCAAAGAAACCTTACAACACCCCTACGTCTGTAAGGTTTGCAGTACCTGGCAGTCAGATTATATGATCTGGATTTTAAGCTTCGCCGTGTCTCTCACGCAGGGGAGTCCCGAGGTGGCCGAGTGGCCAGCGAACACCCGGGTCGCCTCTTTAACAGACGTGATGAAGCGGATAAAGAAGGAAAAGCCTTTGACGTACTATTTATAACACTATTTATTAGGGACAGGTAGACAGACCCGCGGCAGTTACATACAGCGAAAAAATAACAACGTAGATATTTATTACAGTTTGCGCATCTCCAACTCTCCAGTAACAGTATGTTTTTTTCCACGCAACAAAGACATGGTTTAAAATGGTCGTATGAATATGCATATGTGTAAAAAAACTAGAGTCAACAAAGAATTCCACCTGGAGCGTTATTTCCTTATATTATTACTCTCAAATATGTCCCGAGTTATTAGTGTTTAAAAGTAGTGTCTCATTTCGCCAGCTAAAAGGTGTGACGAATGATTTCCCATATGTGTACAAGGAATTACTTAGATTGTAGTTGGACAGCTGTCTCTGTGATGAAAATGTAACGAACGATATAATTTCCTCATCTGCTCAAATATTATGGAATAACGGTTTATTTTTATATAAAGGTATGCCACCGTATATAAAGCGTTGGAACTGCAATAGACTTATCTTGCTGGTAAAGAAATGTATTTGTAAATTTAAATTCGACAATCGAGAACCTTTAAGGTGTATCTTTGCTAGGGAAATATACCTACGTGAACAAATGCACTTGATTTGATGTATTATCAATTTATGTGTGTATATATGTTTATATGGTAATGTAACTTCGTTTTTCTTTTTTTCTTTTGTGAAAATAAAATTTATAAAAAAATAAATAAAAAAAATATGCATATTAATGTGGCTTTTGTGAGACGCCTATTAATTTGTAATGAATATTTTCACCAAAGCATTGGTTCTAATTAGTTGTTAACACTGCGCCATAATTGTTCTGGAAAAGAACACCTGTGCGCATCGCGACATAAATACACAATTTAAGACGCTGACATATGAGCGCGTGATGACCAAGTACAGAAGGCAACGAGGCAGTGTATAGTCTCTTCTTTTGTGGCGTTTCGTATTTGTGCGACTAGTACGTTACAACACGTTGGCTCATATAGATTGTGACTCTCTATGACAGCTACAGCTACAGCTACAGCATGCCCATCTGTTGGTAGGCGCTGATTTCTATGACATTGCGAGACTAACCTTACCCAATCCCCCGCCACAATAACCGGATGAGAGGTTTACGGACTTCATCCACTGGGTCCACGCCGGCCATGCTGACGTTATGATAATAAAAGGGCCCCGGGTCATAGCGCGCCCCTCCAAGTTTTGACCACCGACCACCACCGGTTGAAGCTCCCCTAATGTTTAGCATGTAGCTAAACCCGTATATAATGTTATATATATACAGCGATGACTCAAATGTACCATTGTAGCTACGTAATTATGCGAAGCACCTTACACTAGTAACAGCTAACACAATGCATGGCATGTTAATTGGCAACCCATATTTCCTCCACATGTACCCCATCACCCCATCACCCCAAGATTTGTTCAAAACCCTCAAACCACTTCCATCACACAACTAATCAAAGCTACTTCGATCTGAAGAAAAATAACGCTTTGAAAAATCGAGAATATCCCAAGAAAACTAAACGGAACTTTCCCTAGCTTACACAACTGTATTTTGATCTTGAAATTATGACATTATGACTAGACATCAACGTGAATGTTCCACGTTGAATCACTGACTTTTCAGCTGGCAATTGCTAAAAAGATTGAAAGGTGAGGGTCAGCATTCACGTTACAGTCCAAGAATTGGATGATTGCATCAAAGATCCTGCAAGAGGTACCTGATGCTCTGTAAGTGTATCAGTCACGGGTTATCTCCAGAACATGACGTTCCCAGTGACGTTGGCTGTCTGTCTGTCTGTATATATATATATATATATATTTATATTGCGCCATGTCATACGTTTCTCAATCTTCTTCAGATATATTTACATTAGGTTTGTTGTGTGGGAAAAGATAGACATGTCATGAAACATATAGTCTGTTGAAAGATATCAACGGTGCTACCAAGTAACATAACATCTATAGAGTAAAAAAATACTGGATTTGGCGGTGAGTGTTTCTTAGTTTGTTTCAAAGAGATGCGGTTAGACGGCAACCCAAGGCGTTCAGGGATAAAATACGTGGTCCGAGCTGTGGCTGTAGACGAGCCCTGTCAGATTTTTGCCCGTCCTACAGCCACAGAACTGGGGCTAGGTCACTTGGTGCGAAAATTACAGCTTTGATCATTCAGGGTTGATGCCCGAGTTGTTCAGATTTCGTACACTAAAAGGTGCTAACTTACCAAACTATGAGCCACATAGTTTGTGAAACCATCCAGATTGCTTCGATATTTACTCTTTGCCTTTGGTTGGTATATTATGTTTTACGAATTAATTTACCCACAAGCTGGCCTTTAAAGGTAAGCACCCCATCAGTGAAAGGTACAAGAACTGATCAAAACAAAGTTTTGTATGATACAGTTTTTAAGTTTCTCACTTTTTCCCCGTGACGTTTGGCTCTTATCTATAATGTCGATAGCTACAGACGTGCTGAAGAATTTATTTATAGTTTTTATTTTTTATTCGTTCATTCTTTTTACGTTTCGTGGGTTTGTGTGTGGGTTTACTTGTGTTTTGCTTTCCTACAAAGTCGATGAACCATAAACCTCTATTCGAACATCGATAGAATCGATACTTTGTACAATATTATGACGTCACGAGTGTATGTTAACTGTACTCGTACTCGCTTGGAGCAAGGATAGTGTATAATAGGGCTATACAGTTCTCGCGATTGGGCAGCGAGATTTCAATTTTGGGGACAAACAAACACACGTGCTCCATGTTGAAGTATAGGCAGCTATAAGTCAATTTCTTTCCAGGTTTATTCTAAAGACTATGAGTACCATTTCACTAAACATGGCTATGGGAGATAGACGTTAAAATATTTGGAGGCGATGGAGCGCAGAACTTTGGGAATATACAAGGAAAAATCCGTCTTCACCACACTCGAAAGCTAAAAATAGCGTTCTAAATTTAGCCCTGCACCCGGGCTTTTGCGAGTTCTCTAAACTGCGAGTGACGTCACAGAGTTTCACGTGCCTCCGCGGTAACAAAAATGGCGAGAGCAAGTGATCGACTTAACCATTCCGCTGTCAAAATGTGCAGCGCATGGAGTAACAGCACACGGACGCGTCATTAAACCACATGGTAAAGGTAAATTAAGACCAGTACGATGTTTTCATATCACTTTTGGATCACGAAAAGGCAAAGTTCTTCATTCTTTGTAAGTTTTCTGTTTGAAGCGTTGCGCCAACGTTGTCACTCGGGGAGAATCCATGTGACGTCATAATGTCTCGTTTTCGTAGGAAATGCAAAAAAACGTTAGTTTCTCAGCCGTGTTGTCCCGTCGTAACAAATATTAGTCATTGTGGTGGCGCAAATGAATGAAAAATATGTCGTCTATCCGTTTTGGGCAGCTATATTTCTTAAATATTCTTAATTATATCGCCAGGTCTTCCGCAATGGACCCACCCCTCGGCGCCTGGCTCTTGCGCAGGTAGTCTGGTTCCCAGCCTCACTCTTTGCCTAACATACACGTCACGCCTACGTCACATATAGTCAGGATACCAGTGTGCGCAGAGATTCTAAACTCGTTCCGAACACGTGCTTCGTTTGTTTGTCCCGAAAATGAGTAAACCGGAAGTCTAGGCGAACGAGACTTTATAGCCCTATAGGATAGCCAACTCTGCATTTCGCGCGGTGATACGCAGTTCGCAGCGCCATCTATGAGGTACCGTGTTAGAAATGTCAACATGTCGGCGAGAGGCTGGAAGACCGGCGGGCAGCTTCGTGCCACCAATTGATGCACAAATTGCCCAGTAAAGAAGCCAGCATCTGGATTTTGGGGATTTTCGAAGGACCAAGAGAGGTAAGCAAATGTTTGAAATTCTGTAACAGGTTATTCGCTTTCATGTTGGTGTAAACTTTGCCGGCAAGTGTCTGCTACCTGAGCGATAAAGAGAGATGTTACTCACTACGATGGCTAGCCTGACGTAACCGATCCATTGTTCCAACCAGTTTCAGACTAAGGGAACATAAAAATAAGTAGTCACTATTAACTGATTGACCAATAAGTTTACTAGCTAATTATCTCACTTCCTAATTGGTTTTCATTGGCAGATCCAATAGCGGTTGGGGCTACCAGGGCCAGGGAGTACAGGGCGGTTGTGTTCCCAGATCGACCAGGTGACAATGAATTAAAAAGGATAGCTCCCAGTATACATAGGCAGGGTGCTCCACACTTCACAGAGTAGCTAGACTAGCCTGAAAATCAGATGTTAATGTCGTGACAGTCGGAAGGATCGACACTAACCTTCAGACTGTCACGACATTAACGTCTGATTTTCAGGCTAAGAATAGACAGACAGATGGCTGCTGGGGCTTGTGGAGTACTCTGTATAGGATGGGCGGATACATGATATAAATTAGCGATTTCCTGATCCACGGTTATTTAATATTAAGATTCCTAGTTCACGATTAATGAAAACCCTAGATCACGATGGTCGCTTATTTACTTCAATCCCCTTGCCCCATCACCCCCCCCCCTCCTACCAGGGCAGACAGTGGAAACCCTAGATTTTTGAAAACATAATTAGGCCTAGATGGACCATTTTTTTCCTTTGGTATAGATATAATAATTAGTTTTAGTCATAATCAGTATGGTGAGTCCTGGATACCCATAGTTCTGGATGGAAATCCATTTAATCCATTTTAAAGGTGGTGTTGCGGAAGGTTGTATAATATACGGACCACTGAATTACTGGTATCCTACATCCTTCGACTAAACTATATTAATTTGATAATTGTAACTTGTTATTTATCTTATATTTCAGGTAAATGGGTAATCAGTGTGCAGCGTGAGGATCTGCTGAAAAGGGACAGCGAGCGTCTTCACAAGAGCTGTGTGGTCTGCTCAAATTCGGCTTAAGGACACCATATTCATAAATATTCCTGAAGTAAAGCCTGAGATGACAGTGCCAACATTTTGGTGATGAATATAACTTGACATTGTCAGCATTAGTATTTCAAAGCATTCTATATTATATGAAGCATGTAAAAACAGATTTTATTGCATGAACTGTATTGTAAAATAAAACAATGAATATACTGACATTAACATTCCTATGTTAAGCAATCAATTATGTCTGATGTTGTGTGTCATATTTACAATGGATAATATAAATAATATAATATAAATATATATAAATATGGATATAAATGGATCAATTGCTGTTTATTGTCATAATTTGATACTGTATTGTGCTGGCTATCTTTGTTAATTACACTGTATGTGCATATAACAATTTTTATCACCTGGACAAAATGTGACGTCATCATTGACATATAGTTCTGTCAAATGTTCCCACACAGTTATGTTCCAACAGCTTAATTAGAACTATTTGTTAGCATGCAAGAATAAATAGTTTAGACTAAGGCTCATTTAACAATGAGATGATGTACAAGGCAATGTGTACTGTACATGACCTGACACTTCACTGTACTGAGACTGTACTTCTGTGTTTGAATGTTTGTGTGATCAATTAAATGTGAATACCTAGAACAATCACTTGTTTATTTCTTACTTTGGTACAGTTATTACAATATTCAATATTACAAGATTGTCCTATTATAGCTTAAAAACATCAAGTTATCTTCAATTGTCTGATTTTGTTCAAAAGATTTGATTCTTTTTGGAAAATAAAGGCAATTTTGCATTATTCCAACAAATTCTTGTTTTACGTTGTTCAGCTGGTCAAACTTCAAAAGTGCGCCAAAAAATAAATTTCTTGGACATTTTGCTATTTAAAAAAAAAAATATATTGGCGGCCATCTTGAAAAATGGCGGCCATTTTGTCTTATTCCCATGAATTCTTATTTTGCGTTGTTCACCACGTAAAACTGCAAAAGTACAAATTCGTACAATAATATCTTAGAACTATTATTTTATAGACTTTCTTTGGTTAAATTGGCGGCCATCTTGAAAATGGCGGCCATTTTGAAATATCTGACCCCATATCTGAGTCCATAGTCCAATTTTTCCGTACCTCAAACTCTACAAGTGTACCAAATTTGGTTTTTTTACCACCAGAGTACAATACATTGCAGGACCGCCGCGGGTACTAGTACATAACAAGAATAGCAAAGCCCCCCCCCCCAACCCTTCGCCGCTCCCCCACCACCCCACCGCCACCAACCCTAGGAGGGAGGAGGTGATGAAGATGCACGACGGCCTCTCCGCCCCAATTTCTGCTCTACCAGATTTTACCGATCCCGGCTTTCCCGCCCCATCAAATACGGTCGCGCAAAATCACAATCAGAACGATATGTTACCCCCCTCCCCCTCCCCCACCCCTGGCACCCGTCCCCCATCCCAGACCCCCGGTGCAGCTCGGTAACCCCACCAAAGAGAAACATTCTACAAAATCCCCACCCTACGAGGATCTTGCAGCTATTGTTAAATTGACATAAACATTTCTGTTGATACGATACCGAGCAGGATACGGCGCTACCATTCAACCACGTGCTTTTGTTTACATTCCAACACGGTATTTCATAGGTGGCGCCTCGGTTTGTTTTGTCACAATTGGCCCATAGGGGAAGTTCACAGTTGGGCATCCTATTATACACTATCCTTGCTTGGAGCCCGGATATCACACGCGCTGATCGCGTGTATGTTAAACACGGACAAACCAAGGCCGGATAAACAGTGTACTATGCACCAAAATAAACGTTCACGCTCGAAAAGTGGGTTGCATTCGCCTGTAACTATGGCAACGATAAAAATATCTGTTCAATACCAGGAAAATATTTGTAATTCGTTTGTACGGCTCCAATAAAACTGTTGTAATCGCCGAAGTGTTATACTGGTTTTCATTTATGTCTGTATTTCAACACATGACGTCATTGATTCATCATCGGTTTTGCCAAGTTCACATCGGTGCATCTGTATAATCCTATTGGCGATTGTCGGTTGTTAAGTTGTTTTCAATCATTATGCAAAGGAAAATGAGCGAGACAGCTATGATTCTGTAATCGTAAAGGAATTGACATCCACTCAGAAGGTCTATAATTTGGTATGCTTAAGCCTAATCCTGCTTGTATTTGCGTACACTAGATAAATATATCGATAGAAAGAGAATAACGTCTGATAGTTTGCCGGGAGAAATGCTTTCGTCATAGTAAGCTTATTACCGCTCATTGTTATGCTCGACTAGTTTATTGTTGAAGCTAGTTTAATTTTAATCGGGCATTACTAGAACTTGTACTTAACAAAGATTAATTAGATGTCTCATAATTTTATAGATAGTTATAGATACTCTAGAAAATATTAGTATCTCAATTCTAGCCTTTATTACAATTAGTGACTTAACTGTTTCAGTTAGTCTAAGCACAGCACCGCACAGCACAACACCGCACAGCACAACACAGTGAAGAACCGAACAGCAAGCACATATTTAATTGACAGAAAAAAAGAACCTCTATGTATTTGTAAGGGAAAATCATCATCTTCCTCCTCATCGTTTCATCATGAAAGAAGAATAAATGATCCATACCACTTGAAGAAAGAGTTGCTGTGCATTAATGAATATAGGCACGACAGCAAACAACAGCTGTGTCTGACTTATTTCTGCAACGGGGCGTATTTCTCGCAGGCGTTCACGCGAACTTGCTTTCTGTCGATTTTCCCGTTTTTGTTGAGTGGCATCTCCTCCCCCGGCCACAGGCACGACGCATGCGCACACCTCCTCATACATCCTGTCATCTGGTACAGCGACGACGACGCACTGGTGAACTTTAGGACATGCCGCCAGAATCTTCTCCAGGACGCCTGGGTAAAGCTTTCTGGTTCCTCTCGATATCACCTCAGCTTTCCTTCCCAACAGCTGAATCTTTCCATCGGGTAAGAAGCAGGCCATGTCTCCAGTCTTGAACCAGCCGGAAGAGGATTTCCCGCTTTCCATCTGACCAGAGACCAGGTCAATGTACCCCTGGAACAGACCCGGATCACGGATACAAATCTCACCGGCATCTCCAATGGCAACGCAGCATCCGTGCTCATCTGCGATCTTGATCTCCAATCCCCCGGATGCTCCAGAAAAAGTCGAATCCAAACCGTTTTCCAGCTGCTCCGACACCTTCTCGAAGAATATCACTCCTGCCTCAGTTGAGCCGTATCCGTTGATTATCTTTGGTAGGATGTGTAATTTCTCTGTCAGCGACTTGTTTAGCTGTTCTCCGCCTGTGATAACTAGGCGAAGTGTGTCCGGCAGACATTTTCGGCCGGATTCGCTTCCCGCTATGAGATCCGGAAACCAGTAAGGTAACATCAAAGCCGCTGTCACCGCCTCCTCGGCCATAATCCGGTATAGGTAATCCAGATGCGTGTTGTGGGAAACGAATTCGGGATCCACATGGACATAAGTGATCCTTAGAGCCAGCGGCAGAACGAACAGGCCTCCAACCCACGCAAAGGATCGGTCGGTGAAATACCTCCCCTCAGCATCATTCTCATCGGGGTAGAGGCAATCATGATAAAGACCGATTTCCGTGTGTCCGTGGATGATAGTCATGTGGCTATGGGCAACACCTTTAGGCAGACCTGTCGTTCCCGACGTCGTGAAGACAACGGCCATGTCATCTGGGAGCAAGGTCATGGTGAGGTCACGTACGCACCGCTTTTGCGCAGCAGTACATTCGGTATCCGCCAGGTGGCGAACGGAAGTGACCTGTTGACCCATTAGTGATATCGCTGGGAGAACGATGATGGAGCTGAGCGCTCCCTCGCGAGAAGACTGATCGTCACTCGCAAACAGCTCTCCGCATGTTTCCGTAAGTCTCTGATGGAGTTGCTCGCCAGGTCCCGGATGGTAGATGAGCGCCGTGCACTTTAACCCCGTCAACGTTGCGCGCAGGGAGTCACTGGTGACGGCGTCTGGTGAGATGAAGACCACGACAGCCTTGAGACTCTGAGCGCCGAAACAGGCGTAAAGCATCTCCGGACATGCCGCTCCCATTAAAGCCACGCGGTCTCCGGGAGAAACACCCAAACCCAGCAATCCCGCCGCGACTCTCGCGCTGCTCTCGTTCAGATGTCGGAAGGTGGATGCCCCTAATGCTTATTGAGTAAGGGGCAAAGGAGATTATGTTATCAAGTCAACGTAAAAAATCGCTGTAATAAAATATAAACGAGATCCGTAAAGGGTTGCTTGAGAGTAAAGACGACAATCGGGGTGATATATGCAACATAAAGATGTCAGTACCGACTGTGACTATGTACATGCAATATCGACGGGGTTATAGGCCGAAACGTCACCACGCCGTCAGTCATTTGGCGTACCGAGGCTTTATAATGAGATTGGCCATGTTAAAGTGTGATTATTTGCTAGCGGTCAAACTACTGGTTCGATTTCGAGGTCATTTGGCAAACATGATGTTAGTAACTGGGGTACATATTCCACCACATACACATCTACCTGCATTCGTTTAGTCACAACGATTTTTTACACTTTGAGCTAAGCCAAAATTTGATCTACCAATAACTCGAAAACTATTAATGTGAGGTAAAATAAAAAAATACTCTCAAACAAACAGCAAATCTTTAGCCCCAATAATGACGGAGTTCCGTGGGAAAACATGTTTTGCGACGTTGACCTTGCTGTGACCTTGACATTGGATGCTTGACCTTGATCAATATAGTAATTGGCGCCCAAATACTAATGTCATGCCTCACGCAAAATGTCGTTTGTCTAATTTGCCCCCATCATCGTAAAAGTGGGGAGGCCATTTCCCGCCAAAATGCTCTCGTAGAGTCCCATGTTAAAGTTTGGAATTTGTTTGCAGAAAAACTATTAGGGCGATTTTAAAAATTGCAAGATGATATACAAGGTACCTATGGGCCCAACATGTGAACTAATTTTCAGCGTCATTAAATGAAAACTGTGAACGGTATAGCGTATTTTGGTCCTTTCAACGGTTAAGCCAATTTTGAAAACTTCCTGTGACCTTGACCTTTGTCCTACAAGGCCTGTTTACGAACTTATCCTGGCGTTGGCCATTCCGCATCTTTTTGTACATTTTAAAGTCGATACCTTAAGGCCTTCGAAAGATAATGCGTAGCGGTACAGCCATACACACAGACAGATTGTCAAGCATAGCTTGATAAGAAAGACGACAATCGGGGTGATAGATGCAACTTGAACATGGTAGTACCGACTGTGACTATGTACATGCAATATCGACGGGGTTATAGGCCGAAACCTCACCACGCCGTCAGTCATTTGTCGTCTCGAGGCTTTATAATGGGATTGGCCATGTTAAAGTGTGATTATTTGCCAGCGTCGAAACTACTGATTCGATTTCGATGCCATTTGGCAAACATGATGCCAGTAATATGGGTACATATTCCACCACATATGAGTCATCTACATGCCTTCATGTAGTCACAGCTACACAGTGTCAAAATTTATCATTCAATAACACGAAAACTATAAATATGAGGCAAAATCTAAGTGAATAGCTTGCGCCTCTCTCTGAAGAATACTCTCAAACAAACAGCGAATCTCTAGACCAAATAGCAACGGAGTTACGGGGGAAACATGTTTTGTGATCTTGACCTTGCTGTGACCTTGACATTTGAAGCGTGACCTTGACCAATATATTTATTCGCGCCCGAGATTGCGGCGACGAGATCGCGATGGCTAGAAAACGAGGACAAGAACGCGATGGCGAGATCACGAGATTGCGAGAGTGAAATCGCGAGATCAGGAGAATGCGAAGGTGAGGACAATTTCGTGTTCTCGACTTCGCGATCTTGTCCTCGCATTTTCGCAATCTCGCATTGTGGCTCTCGCTTTATCGCCCTCACGTTCACGATTTCAGCGCGGTACACAGATCCATAGCCCAGCGCACGGAGCCATAGTCCAGCGCACGGAGCCATAGTCCAGCGCACGGAGCCATAGTCCAGCGCACGGAGCCATAGTCCAGCGCACGGAGCCATAGCCCACGCGCGAAACCATAACCCGACGTCCAGAACAATAGCTTGGAGTCATAGCCGGACACAGAGAGCCATAGGGCGGCACCGAGAGCCGTAGCCCGGAGCCATAGCCCGGCACCGAGAGCCATAGCCCGACGCCTTAAGCCATAGCTGGGAAACCCGAGCCATAGCCTGACACCTGGAGCCATAGCCCGGAGCCTGAGCCCGGAGCTCGAAGCCATAGTGTAGCGTCGGGAATCCCAGATACCTGATCCATGGCTCAAAGCCCGGAGCCATGACCGTTTTGCCCTTTTCAAAAAGGACAAACGACTTTTGAAGACTATTACCTTTTTAGCTTTTTCATGTTTCAAAACGGTAATGGGAAAAGGCATTGCCGAAACCCGTTTGTGCTTTACCTTTTGTGAAACAGAAATTTGAAAAAGCGAAAATTCTGCTTTTATAATGATCAGAGGCAAAAGGAAAAACGAATAAACGGTATATCCCGGGATTCTAAGTGGTGGTGAGTTCAATTTAAGAGCTGGTTGATTTGGTCTGTTTTGCCTGGGTGGGTTTGGGTTTATCTGGAGGCAGAGTATATGCATTCTGGGTAAACAGTATGTGACGTCACGCCTTTGTCTTTTAAGCGTTCATTACTTATACGAATGCACCAGTAAAAGAAAAAGAGTTCTTTCTTTTAGATAACGCCATTCATTAGTAACATCGATGTGCGTTTTTAAATAATGACAGACAGACGTATGACTCGAGCATGTCAATTCCAATAATAAAACATTTCGTGGGCTCTCTCCTTGTTGATAGACCATTAGAACTTTGCAATTTCGAAGTTGCAAGTAGCTTGTACGTGTTGGTCAATGCGCGGACCTTCTTTTTCTCTAACCCATTCACATGTGGGCGATAATACTCCTCCTTTAAGATATTCGGCTATTTTCTAGCTTCCCGCCATCTGACTAATTTTACACAGGACTCATCCCTGCTGTCCCCGGAATTCTTCAGGATTTGTCATACAGTTTCAAAAGTCTCTTTACTTCAGAAAAAATCTGAGCATAAAGAATAGTTCTTGGACGTTTTCTGAGCCAAACGGGGGTGGGGGGGGGGGGGGTGGTACGCCGGCTACGCCCTAAGCTGAATCTGCCACGTGTAATACCTGAGAAGTTTTGCATTGAATAATAGAATATCGGAATTGAAACAAAAAAAATACTGTCTAGCTTCTTAAATTCTCAGTGATGCTCAGTTACGGACCACCGTCCAATCGGGTCAACTGGTGTTTCGTATTTCGTTTCCCAAAACGATAAACGAAAAACGATTTGTCATTACGCGACCGGTTCGTGTATATACCGCCCAATCGTTTTTCGTGTTCAAAATGATCATAAGAAAAAGGAAAAACAAACCAACAATCGTTTTTCGTTTACCGAGACATCATTCCAAAACACAAAAAACGATCACTGATACTGTGTTTCGTTTTCCCCAGTCAAGACAAGCAAAAACAAATGAAAACTTACAACCATATACCGTTTCACGTGTCGCCAAACGAAACCCACAAAAAAAAAAGTACACGGTCGCGTAATGACAAATCGTTTTTCGTCTACCGTTTTGGGAAACGAAATACGAAACACGAGTTGTGCCGACTGGACGGTGGTCCGTAACTGAGCATAAATGAGACTAAGAGGCTAGACATTATACGCTCCCCAGGCCCCCCCCCCCCCGTTCAAGAACCATTCCGGCCTTATGCCTAGACTTAAATGAACAGGTGTTTCTGAAATTGTTTGACCAATCCTGAATAATTGCGGGGACAGCGTGGATGTGTCCTGTGTAAAATTGTTTAGACAGGAAGCTAGAAAATAGCCGAATATCTTGAAGTAGGAGAATTACACATCTGAATGGGTTAGAGAAAAGAAGATCCGCGCATTGACCAAAACATACAGGCTATTTGCAATTATGTACCTTTTCTTTTGTAAACGAAACAGGCTGACGAAAGAAAAAAAAGCGCTCGATGTGTTACAAACATATATATGCCGTACGTAACAGGAAGGCCGAACTATTGATCAAAGCTGCCTAAAAACGTTTAGCCAACAGAGAACGCGATCTTTCTGTTCTACATGAGTTGAATGATTTGGCAAACTCCCAAACTCAGAGTAAAGCACATCAACAGCATCTAACAGAGACCGGTCGTCACATCGATACATGTCTCCTCGTCTGACGTTTCACGTGTAATTTCTCAAACCAGAGCTTAAGGGCCTCCAATATATGATGTACGCTAATTGGCTGGATGCGTGCTTAAACAAAAATGGTAGGTAAAAAAAGTGCTCATTACAGGGAACTTGACGCCCCCAGGTCTGTCAATGTCTGGGTCCGCCACCACCATCCCCACCCTGGCTCCGTCCCTGCCACCCGCACCCGGGCTCCGCCACTGCCACCCCCACCCTCTGGATCCACCCCCTGTTGAATAAAACTGCTCCGTGTGGGGTTGGGAACAATCGTTCTTTCTTCATGGTGGTTCGACATCCGTGTGGCGTTTTACTTGGAGGTGGATCCAAGCCAATAACGTCAGGCCTATATCGTCGGTTTATTTAGGCTTAGGCCTACCTGTTTGGCTTATTCAAATTTCGGTACCATTATTTACCCAAAGACAGAGACGGGTCACAAACTAAAAAAAATCACTACGTGTTATGTAGTTATGTATATATAATGCATATTATAACCGATTTCAGGCCGCCACCCGCCCTGTTAGCAGCGCGGTTAGCATGGCGCAGGCCGTGGCGCAACACAATGGGTGCACATTGGGGGGGCCAAGACGGATATTCCGCCCTGTATACTCAGCCTTATCCGGGCCTGCCGATAGGGCTACGCCGTATGCCAATGAAATGTTCACACTGGTCAAGTCTGTGCATTTTGGGGCAACGGAACCAGCCTAGTCCATCACCTTTCAATCAGCCGTCATATTCTTTCGAATGCCCGTGCTGTTTTGAATGGTTTCGCGCACCCGACCTGGATGAAAGTAGTATCGGGAGGTATACCTGCCAAAGAAGTGCACCCAGTGGGCGCATTTCTTTTGGGCGGGATACCGAACCTGGCCCAAAGAAATGCGCCCAGTGTTTTCCCCCTTTACCTTGAACTTGGGGCCCTGAGTGGGGTTGCCACCTGGCGAATACCCTACGCAACGCGATTGGTGCATTGCGTGTATACAGCGACAGGAAAAACGGTTGCGTTATGCATAACCGTTTTTCGTTTCGAAAACGAAAAACTGTTTCTGTGACTAATTTTCGTTTTCTATGTCGCGAAACGCAAAACGAAAATCAGTTGGTTCGTTTTTCATTTTGTTATGATCATTTCAAAAACGAAAAATGATTTGACAGTATATACACAGACCATGGTAGTACGTTTTGATTTGCTTTTGCTTGTCTGGACTGGGGAAAACGGAACGGTGATCGTTTTTTTTGTTTTTTAAATGATGTTTCGGTAAACGAAAAACGATCGTTGGTTTCTTTTTCGTTTTGAAAACGAAAAACGATTGGACGGTATATACGCGGACCGCGACCGTGTACTTCATTCTGTATTTCGTTTGGCGACACATGAAACGGTATATGGTGCTAAGTTTTGATTGGATTTTGCTTGTCTTGACTGGAGAAGACCAAGCACGGTATCAGTGATCCATTTTTGTTTTTAAAATGATGTTTCGGTAAATGAAAAACGATTGTTGGT
The DNA here is from genome assembly GCA_964019135.1 of Arenicola marina. Taxonomy (NCBI): domain Eukaryota; kingdom Metazoa; phylum Annelida; class Polychaeta; family Arenicolidae; genus Arenicola; species Arenicola marina. The sequence continues at coordinate 24,920,306 of OZ025252.1, forward strand.
TTGTTTTTCATTTTTCTCATGATCTTTTTGAAAACGAAAAACGATTGGACTGTATATACACGGACCGTTATGCATAACCGTTTTTCATTTTTCCAAACGAAAATAGCTTTCGGTTACCAATTTTCGCTTTCTATGTCGTCAAACGAAAAAACTAAACGGGGGCCAACAGCTGCCAATCTACCTTAAGGTAAGCTACCCATAATAAGCTTCGGCGATTTTGAGCAGACCTCGGTAAACATCGGCTAACATCGACAACATTTTTTTCGGACGTCGCGTCCCACTCGACCGCTGGAAATTACGCGCCGCCTACTGGCGAGAGACATTGATATTATTGCCCAGGCGTGAGAAAAGGGTATTATCGCTCAGGTGTCCACGGTACGTATTATCGCTTTGGCCTATACACATTTTTGTTCCAATGGCAGTTCGCTTCGCTCGCTGTGAATCATTTGATGACAAGAGAAGCGTGCACGTGAAGGGCATATATACGTCAATTTGAATGACAGAACACTGTACACCACTAAATAAGAAGTTTCTTGTCTGCACTGTATTTATTTTATTAATATTCAGTAACAAGCATAATACATTATCATTGGCTAATACTGAAATTCCATAGCAGTGTTTGTAATAGCTGTTGAGTATTCATGGGATAGCAACGACTTTTCTACAAACGAAAACAAGGCAGTCTGTTGTTTAACTGCAACAAAGACAGAAATGCCGAAGTTACATCAACATTTACTGTAGACCCCTATATCACTGATGTAATGAATGTAGGGAAACATGGGGCAAAATGACCACCTTAACTTTATCTGTATTTTTTGGAGGACAAGCAGTGATATAAAAAGAGCCAAATCTTGGTAAACTGACAACAGTAGTATTGTAAATAACATAGCTTCGATACATGCGAGTGACACGAACAAAATTTTTACTAGCACAAAAAACATGTTTTATGTCACAGTGGGTCATTTTGCCCCCCTAATGGGGCAAAATGGTCAGCACATTATTTCAGCATGTTAATGAGTGAACTGAACAGCCTAAGAAGGCAAACTCCTAACTCTCTGGAACAGTTTGACCCAGAAGGATCACACACAGAAATTACAAATAACGTTTACGTCAGCAGAGGCGGATCGGGCGGGGGGGACACCCCCTTCCCCCACTTTTTGCCATTTTTCAGTGCAAAATTTAGGCCATCTGAGGCGCGGAACTCAGCTTTCATGCGAAGTCCTACTGTTGAACGTTGTCTGGGCAGTACACTACATTTACTGTCCACTGTACGACACACACATACTGCACTGTTCGATAAACACATACTGCACTGTACGATAAACACATACTGCACTGTACGATAAACACATCCTCCACTGTACGATAAACACATTGAAATTGGGCCGTAATATGCTTTAATATTGCAAAGAATAATTTATCAGATGATTTAAAATCGACTTCTTTCGCCTCTGACATGAGCATTTGGCATTATTTCCAAAACCTAAAACATAAGAGGTCATTCTCCCTTGCAATCGTCATTATCGAAACTATCGGAAAATAATATGCACTCACTCTAATATCCTTGCGTCCTCCTGGCATTTAGTTATTCATTGACGATGTCTATGCAATTTTAGTATCTTAATAACAGAAATATATTACTTTATAATCATCGATTCCTAGATGAATCACATTTAAGTTCTTATCGTTCTTATTTTGATAATGTAATGATATTTTTCTGTTAGACGCAAACCAACTGTTCGGTGATCATCGTGTGATCCATATAGTAAGAAATAAGCGTTTCGTTAGCCAGAGCAGTTGGCATGTGCTTGAAACAAGGCAATGGAAGGCGTAATGTCTGACTTTGCGGCAGAGTATCTGGGACACATCGACCTAAGGCGGCGATTGTTCCGAAATTACTTCGAGTGCCTAATGTTGTTTATGCAAATGTTTTGGATTGGCCATGGCAAACATTAATGCGACTATATTCCATCTGATAGGAGCCGTGTTGCCTTCAATCTTCTTCAGCCATCAATCGATGTTATGGCTGATATTATATCCATGGGTCCTCCGGGCATTTAGTTATACATTGACGATGTATATGCATATCAGAATCTTAATAAAAAAATATTCCTTTATTGTCGATTCGTAAATGAATCACACTTACAGTTCTAATCGTTCTTATTTTAATAATGTAATTATATTTTTTTACGTTAGATGCAAACCTTCCTCTTCGATGATCATCGTGTGATCCATCTAGTAAGTAATAAGTGTTTTGTAACCATGAGCAGTTGGCCTGTGTTTGAAACAAGGCAATGGAAGGCGTAATGTCTGACTTGTGTCAGAGCATACGGGACACATGCTTCATGTTGTTTATGCAAATGTCTTAGATTGCACATTGCAAACATTAATGCGACTATATTCCATCTGATAGGCGCCGTGTTTCTTTCAATCTCATTCCGCCATAAATCGTAGTTGTGACTAAAATTACGCATGCGAACAACAACGCAACATTAGAAGAAAAGGTAAGGATTGTCAAGTTTATATTACGTCCATGAGGCTGAATAACTTGCATTTCACAAGGAGGCAGAAACCCTACTCATCACACAGCGTGGGCAACTGCGCTTAGCTGGGAGTTTTCACGAGAGATATTGAGACACTTTCAGTTCAAGTGATTCATATATTCATCGACTGTTGCTCCGGGAAACAAAAAAAATGTTCTTTTCATGAGATGTTCCATTACATAACATTCATATCCACATGAAGCAGACGTCTTAACGTATATATGTAGATGAGGCAATTTCTTGCGGGTTTAAGTTTTACACAATCTTAGCATTGTTGGAACATAAAAAAAATTAAGGTAGCACTGAAGCGCCATCTGGTGGAGAGCTGTGCAAATGTCTTCCGGGCGAACACCAGTTTGCAAATCAATTTAATCTTTCCGCGCCAGACCATCTTTCTGTGACAACCTTTCCTACCATCTTTCTATAACAACCTGCCCGACCATCTTTCTGTGACAATCTGCCAGACCATTTTTCTGTGACAACCTGACAGACCATCTTTCTGTCACAACCTGCCCGACCATCCTTCTGTGACAACCTGCCAGACCCTCTTTCTGTGACAACCTGCCAGACCCTCTCTCCATGATGAGCCAATTTTCTGTTACAACGGCCAGGGTCTTGAATTAGTTCACACCTTTTGCTGTTTGGGTATTGTTGGTACTTTTAACGGAACCCAGCGTAAGCTATCTGAGCAAGCATCAAAGGCACTTTTCCAAATGAAAAAATATTTGCAGAGGTTCGGTGCTCTTCGGCCCCAACACTGCCTCGAGGTATATGACAAACTCAGCACGCCGATATGTAGCTATGGTGCTGAAGTATGGGCCTTTTATAAAGGTAAAGCTATTGAGCGCAACCACATGCACTAAGTTCATCAAAAGAATTCTCCATGTAAAGCGCAGTACGCCAAATGATGTTGCAAGGGGTGAGATTGGGCGAGTCGATGCCAGAACAACGCGTTTAGTAGGCCTACATATATTACGTTACTGGATAAAAAAAGTGTCCCAGATTGACGAGTCAAGGCATGTCAGAATGATCTATCTCCTATTACTTGAAGATTCTGAAGACGGTAAAACCAACTGGGGTTCCATGCTCCGTGACACATTATTTTTACTTGGCTTGAGGGACGCATGACTGTGGCAGAGTGTAGCTGATCCTACTTTATTTCACTTGCCAAGCAACGTATCTATGACTGTTTCTTTCAAAATATGTTAGCCGGACTAGCATTGTTATCTCGTGGGTCTAAATATATTGAATATAGCAGTTTATCGAGCCAGGCAGGTTATCCTGATAAGGTGCAGACAAACCGTTTATTTATGCACTAACGAAACTGCGCACTTTTAGGCATCGACTAAAAATAGAAACGGGAAGGTGGCATAAGCCCAGGGCAATCCCTGTCGAAGAGAGAACGTGTCCCAAGAGTAATGTCTTCGAGAACGAGCATCACGTTTTGTTAGAGTGTCCGCTGTATAGCGACTTAAGAAGCACAATCTTACCAAAATATGATTGGCAAAGACCTGACCATACGAAATGTATAGGCCTTATGACGACGACAAATTCAACAGTACTAAATAAGCTAGCAGAATTTGTATACAGGGCGTTTGAACTATTAAGAGATATAACTGAACAAGATTGTATTGTGTGCCATGTATGTTATCTGTCATCACGAGGGCCTCGGGCCTATTGTTGAACTGGAATAAACGCCAGAACTATAGCAAATAACGTTGGATGTCGAGTATTCTAATGCTCAGCTCACCATGAGCGAATCACCGACAACGATGCGATAACATAGACGATATTTCGGTGGGTATCAGTGTGCGATACTAACGCTCGATCGGCGGACCGAGTCGACTATTTGACTGGTCGGTCGAGTGTTAAACCTAAGATACTAGGCCGGCCGGTCTTGTAACTATTTCGTCGCAATACAAGCTGCGTCGTCTTTTATGTTTATTAATATACATTTTATAAATATACTAAATCCAGCTATAGGGCTATAAGGGCACTATGGGATCTGATCGAGACCCTACGACCGAGACGGGGATACTTATGCTCTATGTCAATGCTATAGCAGCCACGGCCTGTGATGCCTTCCTTCCGGTTGTTGGCTTTTTCTCGCTTCACACAAAAAGTCGACTAAAGCCTTGGATGCACAAATAACCCCTGAATTTATTTATTGCGTATATCAGCATTATAACCATCAGATCAGGTTTTTGTAATAATTGAGTTGATGGGTTAGATAGATGATAAACCAGAATGCGGCTGCTTCGTGAGTGACTGTTGTGTGGGTTTTCCCTGTCATATGACGTAATACTGAAAAAGGCACGCTGGGCAGACATCCTATTCGCATCGTTTGCCGTATCTCGATTATCCTCTCGCACAGTGGAAAAAAATGTGGCGCTTTGTGAAAGGGGCAAACCTCCAAAGGCGCCAAAACCGAATAGAGATTCTAAGAAAAAAAGTCCAAAGTGACTTAGAAAATCCAGAGGTAAGTTTGCCACTTCACAACTGTTTACACCAATATGCAAGGAATGGCTTAAGTTTGTTGTTATGTGCATGTGTAGGGGGCGGGGGGTGACCTTCAAACTGCATGCCCTCATCCAGTCTAGTGATATCACAGTCGGTCGAGTGTACTTTCTAGCTTACACGACCGGCCGGTCTTATCAAACGTGCCGGTCTTATAAAACGTGCCGGTCAAGATTATAAAACCTAAAGTTTGTTTCACACACTGGGGTATGATCAAACAGAGAATTATTAATAATTTGAATTTTGTATTAGGCCTACATGTTGGTTGGTCTGAGCAAGACGATGGCTTTACACCTATTGATGTGATTTAAGTAGTCTGATTTGTTTGGCGACACTTGCGCCTCTGACTGAATAGGCCTATCTGTGAATGGCAGCGCTTGACACAAACGATGACCCGTCCTCTGGTGCTGTCCAACAGGCCTATCTGTGAATGGCAGCGCTTGACACAAACGATGACCCGTCCTCTGGTGCTGTCCAATAGGCCTATCTGTGAATGGCAGCGCTTGACACAAACAATGACCCGTCCTCTGGTGCTGCCCAATAGGCCTATCTGTGAATGGCAGCGCTTGACTCAAACAATGACCCGTCCTCTGGTGCTGCCCCATAGGCCTATCTGTGAATGGCAGCGCTTGACACAAACAATGACCCGTCCTCTGGTGCTGCCCAATAGGCCTATCTGTGAATGGCAGCGCTTGACACAAACAATGACCCGTCCTCTGGTGCTGCCCAATAGGCCTATTTGTGAATGGCAGCGCTTGACACAACCAATGACCCGTTCTCTGGTGCTGCCCCATAGGCCTATCTGTGAATGGCAGCGTATGACACAAACAATGACCCGTCCTCTGGTGCTGCCCACTGGTCGCTCTATTCTGCTAGTTTAAATTTCTCAATCATTACAAATGAATCAGTGTATAACGGTTTAATATCGAGCAATATGCATCCAAAATGTTATACATCTAAGGTAACTAAAGTAATATATATAAGTTGCACACGCTGGCCTCACCAGAGTTTGATATTCATGACTACACAGGAAGCTTTCATTAGCTTTAGTTCCTCTCTACATTAGACCTAGAGTACAACAGACCTTCATAGAGTAAAGCATGATTACAATTTCTTTACTTTATTGAGACATGTCTCTGGTAGCAGAATAATCAACATGACATTTCCCGAGTTGCGTCTAGACAGCAAAAGAGGGCGAAACGTAGCCTGCAGCCATTTGGCAGCCATTTGGTTGTACCAAACCGTGCTACCCCCCCCCCCCCCCCCCACTTGCTTCCGGACACACACCCCAGCCCCCGTCTTATTGACAGAGTGCTTCCTGTTGGGAAGGTGGTCAGCCGGAAGGCAGGCCGTCACTCCCATCGCACCCCCGGCCTCTTATCCCTACTGACATTTCCACTGTTACAGCGGTTTTGTAATCACTCGCATACAGAAACCCTGTTACCCGGGGATTAGTCTGTTCCACGAACTCCCCTCACCCGAGGAGATAGCGGTCTGCGGAAGAGACTAACCAGGGAATTGGCCTGGGGGTGGATTTTCGTTGTGCTGCTTGGTGAACACGGGCGGTGTTGATGACGTGGGCCAGATAATAGTCACTGTGATGTCCGGAGACTGAAACGAAGTTGAAATTTTTGGTAATTTTTGGTGTCACATGCCTTTGTGATTGCCACGCAACTGGAAAGTTAATTATTGACCATAGATAACCCTGCCTCCCACCGATACCCGGCCTCCTCCGGTACCCTGCCTCCCCCGGGACCCTGCCTCCCGCTGACCGCCTCTTGTCTCACTCACGCCGCTTAATGTAGCGCAGCTCCCAGACAATGGATGTGTGCGGCAGCCTGGCGTGACATCTATATCACGGCCCAGCCTCCTGTATTATCTGCTCCATCGATGTCGTCACTCCGCCACTGTGACGTTATGTCATGAGGCAAAAAGCGGCCGGAGGGGCCGATTTGTCTGTGTTCTCTGTTATCCTGTCATCGCCACTGTGACAAGTATAATGACGAAACGTGCCTGATTGCCAAACACCGGTTGACTGCCCCATTTTATCAAGAATGGGGATCGATTTTTGTAAATTATTTACCTGTTGATTTCCTGTTGAGTAATTAAGAACAGGACATAATTACACGTTGGGATCACTGACACAATGTGTTCCACCACGCTTCCGTTCAGTATGCCCCTAGTATGTACCGCCTATTGTCGAGTCAATGCGATGGGTGGGTGTTTCGCCAAATTCCGTAAATTCAGTTTTTTGTTTGTGGATATGTAGGGCGTGACTTCTGGAGACATGTCTCCTCTCTACTTTGAGAGCGGTTTAAACGTCCTACTGACCATTTTTTTTACTTAAACTGTTTGTAATATGCGGCATTATTTTTGTAGAAATGTTGTATTAAGAAGACACGTTATCGGCGTTATATGGCGGCATGGGGATATAACCTATATGTGTCAAATACAACTACATTCTGAGGCCATATTAATACCGAGACTATTTCACTATTTTAGTATTGTCATCGCCAGTGAGGGGCGATTTCACCGCGAAGCCAACTTTTACATGCACCGCATTATCCCATGCCACACCTAAACATGCATGCATGCAATCTATGTCACTCGTGACCAAGTCAGAAGAACAACGCCGAATAGCTTTTGCAGCGAAGACTGCTGAATAGTAAAACTACCTGAGCTTTTTTTTTTCGGTTTCAGTAATTTGAACCAGCGCTTTTTTTAAGGTTTATGTAATAAATGAGCTGATGGGTTAGATAGATGATAAACCGGAATGCGGCTGCTTCGTGAGTGACTGTCAGTGTCAGGCGAGCTAATGTGTTGTGTGGGTTTTCCCTGTCATATGACGTAATACTGAAAAAGGCACGCTGTGCAGACATCCTATTCCCATCGTTTGCCGTATCTCGATTATCCTCTAGCATAATGGGAAGAAATGTGGCGCTTTGTGAATGTGGACAAACATCCAAAGACCCCAAAACCGAATGAAGGTTCTAAAAAAAAGTGACTGAGAAAATCCAGAGGTTTGTTTGCCAATTCGCAACTGTTATGTATGTATATGTATGGAATGGCATAAGCTTGTTGTTATGTGTATGTGTAGGGAGCGGGGGGTGACCTTCAATCTGCATGCCCTCATCCAGTCTAGTGATATCACAGTCGGTCGAGTGTACTTTCTACCTTAGACGACCGGCCGGTCTTATAAAACGTAAAGTTTATTTCACACACTGGGGCATGATCAAACAGAGAATTATTAGTGTTTGCTGGGTACAGACCCGGGGCAGGGGCGGATGCAAGGGGGGCCGACCCGGCCCCGGCCCCGGCCCCCTTTTTTAGGGCGGAAATGTATATAATTTATACCATTTGCCGGCCCCCCTATCCAGCATATCTGGATCCGACCCTGAAACCGGCCTCCCGGATTTAGGGAGGGGGGGGGGGGGGGGGAGTAAAGCCCCCCTTTTTCACCTCCAAAATCCGCTCTATGAACGCACATTTTCAAAGCCCCACTCCCTTCCCCACATTCGCAAGTTTTATAATATTCGCCTAATAGTCGTATCTATTATTGTATTGTCCGCTCTATTATGGTATCGTTTTCATCATAAATGTCCGCTTTATAGGGGTATATTTTTCATCACAAATATCCGCTCTCTCAGGCATCAAAGCACCCGCGGAACCCCCCCATCAGAGTTGTATAATAGTACCCCCCCCCCCCTCCCTCCCCATCTGCGTCTTATCCTGACGAGCTGCTGGAATGAATGACCCCTAGTTTCTCCGAGGTTTCGGACTTCTCGAAATCAGCCGGGCCTTGCCACAATCTTTCTGTTGGTGGGAACCGTAGCGGGACATTGCCTGTTACTTGGCTTTGTCTTTCTAACTGGAAGTCTAGTAGCTTTTGGGAGTGCGCATGTATCGAATGGAGACACGATGTCGCGTGCCGCCTGGCTCTGCCCCAATCAACGCTTCCGGCTCCCAGGGGCGCACAGCTCTCCCTTCTTCAAGCTCCCTGTGACCCACATTGTTTTCTTCTTCACGCATATTCGTGATTATCAAAGATTTTCCGATTCAGTGGACATATCATCCAGTTTGCTAAAGATAATCGTTTCTGTTAGAGTATACATATTATATTGGATGTAAGGAAAACGGCCCACTGGGTCATTTTGCCCCAAGCAGCGTGGGTCATTTTGCCCCTGTTAGTAACCTTAACATTTGACCGCTGTATGAAAAATACGGCGCAGTATATTCCGCATCTGAATTACGTTTGGGGCTGACTTTGACTTAACTTTGATCGTGTTAATTTATCAAAAAAATTCCCCCAAGCTAGTATCCACTGAGCTCTACTTTCTTCCAGTGTTTACCATAGATGGCAACAGCCCAGAATCTTTTACTTCGGTAACGAAGGTCAGCTGTCTGCTTCAGCGCCCATGTAGATTTGTTAAGGTATCACGTAACAAACAGGAATAAATATAAAACGCTTGAATACAGGTGGCAGCACCGCAAGTGCGCGATATTGTGGTGGGCCATTTGACCCCGATGGGTCATTTTGCCCCATGGACCTACCCTGTCAAAACGGCAGCAATGGTGTTTTCAAAAGAGTCCACGAATAAATGTCATTTATTGAAAGGCGTTATTAATTATTATTCGCACACGCAGCCATATTTATGTTCGATTATTAAAGAGGGGAGGTGATTCACAGATAGAGACAAAGTTTTGCTCGTTGACGTTGTTCAGCTTGGTGGATCCCACCTCATCCGCTAGATCCAGCTCCACGTAGTTTTCGTGGCCACCGTAATTGTTTGGCTCACCCTCGTGCCACAATGAAGATTGACTTGGCAAGGGATGGCCGCTGGCTTCCCATCTGAACGGACTTTCGCTGAAGTCTGATACGACGCGCTGCCCTGCGGTCCAGAAGCGGGTGAAGGGACCACCTACCGAAGAGATCACACTGGGAAGAGTTTCTGTTTACCTGAAAAAGAAAAAAATGGCGTTCGGGTTGAACAGTTAGTCGAGATGTAATGGAAAGCCGACGCATGTTCCTGACTGGGTCCCATGTTGAACAGCATGAACGGTGAATAAGGGATTATCAGATTAAGGTTTATGCATATGCCAAAGAAATCACGCGGGGCAGTGGTTTTATATACACTCCTCAAGAAACAAGTTACTTTAGCATCATTGCATTTAAATTTCTCTCTGGAAAACGGGTGTCAAATTATTTTGTATTTTTGACACATTTGTCAGGTTTTGAGAAGCAGATCCTGACCGGTAACCGATGAAAGTTATGACCCTAACAAGGCAGTAGGTGTAAAATTTATGACCATTGCACTCGAGAAAAGAACGGATCTTATCGATGCACGAAGGGGGGACATTTGACCGAGCTTAACATTGCAGGCAATAAAATTATCTTTCGACAATATTTCAAGCATTGACTTTGTGATTTCTTCCAATAGATTCACTCTATGTAAAGTGAATTCCATTAAATGGAATTGCGTCAGTTGATCTTACTGTGCTGGTAATTCTGAGTGACTCATACTGTGGACCCCAGACTGCGTTGTAACGCTCATAACGTTCATGGGTTGCTTGGTATGAGTCACATATAAGGCATACTATTTGAACACAATTCGCGATGAAGAGTCCATGAAATGCTGGTGACTGACCCAGAGTGATGAGGCCGCCGATCTCATCGGGGTGGGTGATTTCGAAAAGGACTCCACCCACCGCCAGACAGTGCTCTCGCGCTTCCTCCCATGGCATTGGAACCAATACAAAGTGGTAGCCAGACAGTGCTCTCGCGCTTCCTCCCATGGCATTGGAACCAATACAAAGTGGTAGCCAGACAGTGTCCTCGCGCTTCCTCCCATGGCATTGGAACCAATACAAAGTGGTAGCCGGACAGTGCTCTCGCGCTTCCTCCCATGGCATTGGAACCAATACAAAGTGGTAGCCGGACAGTGCTCTCGCGCTTCCTCCCATGGCATTGGAATCAATACAAAGTGGTAGTAATTGAACACCACCCACCGCCAGACAGTGCTCTCGCGCTTCCTCCCATGGCATTGGAACCAATACAAAGTGGTAGCCGGACAGTGCTCTCGCGCTTCCTCCCATGGCATTGGAACCAATACAAAGTGGTAGTAATTGAACACCACCCACCGCCAGACAGTGCTCTCGCGCTTCCTCCCATGGCATTGGAACCAATACAAAGTGGTAGCCAGTGTCCTCGCGCTTCCTCCCACGGCATTGGAACCAATACAAAGTGGTAGCCAGACAGTGCTCTCGCGCTTCCTCCCATGGCATTGGAACCAATACAAAGTGGTAGCCAGACAGTGCTCTCGCGCTTCCTTCCATGGCATTGGAACCAATACAAAGTGGTAGCCAGACAGTGTCCTCGCGCTTCCTCCCATGGCATTGGAACCAATACAAAGTGGTAGCCAGACAGTGTCCTCGCGCTTCCTCCCATGGCATTGGAACCAATACAACGTGGTAGCCAGACAGTGTTCTCGCGCTTCCTCCCATGGCATTGGAACCAATACAAAGTGGTAGTAATTGAACACCACCCACCGCCAGACAGTGCTCTCGCGCTTCCTCCCATGGCATTGGAACCAATACAAAGTGGTAGCCAGACAGTGCTCTCGCGCTTCCTCCCATTGCATTGGAACCAATACAAAGTGGTAGCCAGTGTCCTCGCGCTTCCTCCCACGGCATTGGAACCAATACAAAGTGGTAGCCAGACAGTGCTCTCGCGCTTCCTCCCATGACATTGGAACCAATACAAAGTGGTAGCCAGACAGTGCTCTCGCGCTTCCTTCCATGGCATTGGAACCAATACAAAGTGGTAGCCAGACAGTGTCCTCGCGCTTCCTCCCATGGCATTGGAACCAATACAAAGTGGTAGCCAGACAGTGTCCTCGCGCTTCCTCCCATGGCATTGGAACCAATACAAAGTGGTAGCCAGACAGTGTCCTCGCGCTTCCTCCCATGGCATTGGAACCAATACAAAGTGGTAGCCAGACAGTGTCCTCGCGCTTCCTCCCATGGCATTGGAACCAATACAAAGTGGTAGCACTTGAACACCACCCACTGCCAGACAGTGCTCTCGCGCTTCCTCAATTCCGTTTACGTACTGCCTGGTCATTTGTGCCATGTGCTAACACGACTCTATACTTAAGACGCAACTCAATTTGAATAACAGCGCGGCGCTTACTTAGAGGATCTCACCTGCTACCCTAGCAAAAGACATCGGCAGAAAACCCAGCAGCACTCCTAAGACCAGCGCTGACATGGCCATCCCGACCATCTCCTTCGCATGCTGCATCATGGATCTCCAGGTACAGTACTTTGTGACTCGCAGACGTGAGACGTTGCCATGGAAACGAAAACTATTATTGTGATCACCGTGTTTATCCTGCAACTGGCTTTGCGATGATAGTACCTCACTGTGTGGCGAAGGAGACTGAAATATTTTGAGCGAAAGCAGGTCATATTCACTCAAGTTCCTTTTCCCCCATATGATCCAATGTTAAAGGATTTTAACTATATATCGAAAACTAATATGGCTATGGTACCAGGTTCACAGATTATGACTCAGCTTAGTATTATCCATCCACAGCTGCAAGCATTGAGTGATGGTTTGAATAGGACACCCTTGCAAGCCTTTGTTAGCACTAAAAAGTCGTATCTTTCACCATTGGCCAAATTCAAAAAAATCCTATGACGTCACGTTTTGTTCCAATTGTATATGGTAAGCACTGTGGCTACTAGGTATCAGGTTTAACTAATGGAAAAATCCCGGTGTTGTTTGATGGAGGCACTTGTGAAATACGCGACGAAACATTTTCCCCAGCATGAGCAGGGCTTTACCATGGGAAGTCCCATAAAGAATTTTTTTTTCCGATTTTTGACGATTTTCTTGTAGGTACCAAAAGTGACGTCATTGTGACGTCACGTGACGCACCCGAAAGCTTTAGGATTCGTCTCAAATCATCTCAATTCATATTTCTGAATAGAATATTTAGAAGCGGAAAAACAGATAGAGGTCATTTAGTGCCTTTTCCGCAAAACTCATGATCTCATTTCGATCAAAAATGGGTATGACGCATCTAAAAGTGAACATACATGAAATACGTGCCTTAAAGGCTAGCACAATTTGAAACTTATCCGAGATCATTATCACCAATATTAACGGAGATATAAGCGTTTTTACTTAGATTTTCCAAAAATTGCTGTGACCTTGACCTTTGACCTTTGATCTGCGTGACGAGTATGTTGTAGTCCTACTGCCTAACTATTAGATACTAAAGCTTGCTAATCGTTGTGTGCAGCCGTTAGGACGCAAGAGAACTTACAATTTGTGAGTGAAACAGACATACTAATGCACAAACAAACAGTACCAACCGACATACGCCGAAAATTGAAAAAAATCGTCATAATAAATGTATGCTGCATCATTTCGCTTTACACTACATTTTGCATAACTATATTCTTCTTAAATAAATGCTATATCGTTATATTCTACACACATACATGACTATAGGATGCAAAACTATAGTTATATATCTACATAACTATATGATGCACAACTGTCTATATATCTACATAAATATACGATGCACAACTATCTATATATCTACATAACTGTATGATGCAAAACTATCTACATATCCACATAACTATATGATGTACAACTGTCTATATATCTATGTCTATATAATGCACAACAATAGCTACATATCTACATAACTAAACGATGTGCAAATACATAGCTACATATCTACATAACAATAAGTTGCACAACTATCTACATAACTATATGATGCACAACTGAAACTACATATCTACATAACTATAAGTTGCACAACTATCTACATAACTATATGATCCACAACTGTCTATATATCCACATAACTATATGATCCACAACTGTCTATATATCCACATAACTATATGATGCAAAACTATAGCTACATATCTACATAACTATATGTTGCACAACTAGGCTACATATCTACATAACTATATGTTGCACAACTATATCTACATAACTATATGATGCACAACTATCGATATATCTAAATAACTATACGATGCACAACTATTTATATATGTCAATAACTATATGATGCACAACTATAGCTACATATCGACCTGCAGCACAATTTCACTGTGTCGCAAATTTGAAAGATGCCTAAGCAATTAACAACGCGAGTCCAGCGATTTCAGAAGGCTGCTATACTTAATCTGAAGTTGAACGGAAATGCACACATTAACGAGGTTAATTTATATGCTCTACAAAACATCAAAGCTAGAATTTAATTTGTCCTTGACAAAGGAGAGATTTATGATAATGGATACACAATATAGCCTGACTGATGTAAATATTATACTATGCGGTGACTTAAACGCTCTCTGCAAGAGACCGTTGGTACAATTACAGCGTGGGGTGAGCTCTTGTCTAAGCTGATGGATACTTGTGACCTGAAGGACCTCGGGCACGCTAAATGCCGAGATTACCCTGGTTATAAATATTTTTGGTCATGCCCCAAATTACAATAAAAGTACAATATATTATATCTTGCCTGGTGCATACCTCTCCCCATGCCTTGGCGATATTAAAGGACAAGCTAGCGCCGGTTCAATATCATAGAGCACTTACTGTAACAGTAAAGTTTCAAAAAACACTATAAAAAGAGAAAAGGGGCATTGGAAGCTTAACAATGCGCCGTTAGACAACCACGAATGCGTGGAACAAGTCAAAGCACTATTTGATGAACATCTTTTGGAATATTCAAATGTAACTAAAGCAAAAGATGTATGACACTTTTAAAACTTACTTTAAAACTGTGTCTATTAAAATTAGAAATTAATCGAAGAAAGTCTTGACAATGTAAATATGAAAAAGTTTTAGTAGAAAGGGAAATCCTGAAAGTAGAGGAAAAACTTAAGCTGGATCTGATAAACTCAGACCTGTCAAAAAGTGGTACATTCGATTTGAAACAGAAATATGAAAACTTACATTTACAAGACATATGCGGGGTCCAAATATGAGCAAACGCCGGGTGAATAGCGAAGGCAGAAAGAAACACTTCATACTTTCTCAAACTTAGAGAACGAAGGCAGACGTTTAGTGCTATTAGCATTCTTAACACTGATGAAGGAAAAGTAAAATCTGATATCGAAATACTCTCCGGCCCCTGGCGCTTTTGTGAGACGCTATATGCGTCACACGCACAAACAGACGTAAATGCAACTGATTACATAAATGAAAACAAACAAATCACAGAGGAACTCTCTAAAGAAGAAAAATGCAATATGAGCAACGAGATCTCAGAAACAGAATGTGACGAGACGTTCAAAAGAAAATCAAAGAAACAAAAAAGTCACCTAGAAAGGACGGTTTAACCAACGAATTCTATCCAGCTTCGTGGCCGCATATCGGGGACTTTCTTGTTTATTTGTTTAATGAATGTCTAAAAGACGGACAGTTATATAGGTCTCAAAGGTCACCCACTATTTCACTAGTTTTTTTAAAAAGATACCGGGAAGTTAAAAATAACTACAGACCAATAACCTTAGGCAATTTGGACGGCAGAATATTGTCATTCGGTCTGAGCAACCGCATACATAAAGTCTTGAGTCAAATAATAAACAGGGACCAAACAGGGTTCTTTACAAAAACGCTTTATTTGGAACAATATACGCCTCGTCAAAGACGTTATCACGCACGCTGAGAAATATAAAATTTCAGGAGTATTAACCTCTTTGGACTTCCAGAAACTTTTGATACGACTACCTTCCGCTGAACCGAAACTTTGTCTATATGCGAACGGTGCGCCTCTGGAACAAGCTGTCGGCCTAACACCTCTCATGAATAGTGACACGCAAATTTGCCTCAGAAATTTGAAACACCGATGTATTCAGAACCAAAGGGTGTACTGTTAAGATGTTGGCTGTTAAGCTGTAATATTTCAAGTGCAAAATAGGAGAGCAAAGGCAGGATATCTTTCTACCGCTGTCCATTAGGCGATCAACAGCTTTTGCTGCAATGGCTACGCAAGATTGCTCGTTCTAAACCCACCAAACGTTCAAGAGTATGTCCCGACCACTGTAAGAAAAATTGACCCGTATGCTAGCTTCACGCACCACTCCTCCCCCCACTCTCCCCCACCACCACTCCTCCCCCCACTCTCTCCCACCACCCCTTTTTGTTGTCGTAAAAATAACGTCAGTCCTCCTCAGACACAAAGAAAATATAGAAGGCTACGAAATAAACGGCAATATAGAGCATAATATGATGGAATTGTATGACTTTTTATGAAAAGGAGCGCTGATAATGGACCTGTGCATTGTATATTGCAGTCCCCGTCGAGCGCATAGTGTAGCCCCGATGAATTCTTTAGTGTAGCCCTCATGAAGGGTATAGTCTAGTCTCCGTGAAGCTTATACTGCAGCCCCCATGGAGGATACAGTGTAGCCCCTGTGCAGGGTTTAGTGTCGTCCCCGTGGAGAGTAAATCCTAGCCCCCGTGGATGATATAGCGTGTTCCCCGTGGAGGTTAAAGTGTAGACCCCGTGGACGGTACATGTAAGCCCTTTAGCGTCGGGAAAATGAAAATCAAAGGTGTCCCGTGGCCTCATTTTGTCGTAGGTGTCTTCAAGCCTCTGCAAGCCGGATGCGGCACGGCATTATTGGAGAAGGAGGATGGGGGAGAGGTGGGGGTGGGGTGGACTGTGACTCGAGGGAGAGGGCGGATAGGGCAGGAGGGAGGGAGCGGTCGGGGTGGCGGGGGATGAGGCTTCAGCAGAGGGTGGATGGGAAGGGGCTGGTGGGAGGGGGGGAGGGCGGTGTGAGGGACGAACGGGGTGCGACGGCGGGACGGTGGGATAGGCAGTTACGGGATTGGGCAGCCAGAGGAGGGGAGAGGTGGGGTTGGGTGTTAGGACCTACGGGGGATGAGGTGGGATATGATGAAGTTGGCGCTCTGAGGTGAGAGCTAATAGCGCTGGGCTGGGATATGAGGTGCGGCGACGGGGCGGGGTATGTATGTAATACCTCGCGAGAGATGGCCTAGACATCCCTCGCGGGGTATAAAAACGAGTCGATGATATCGGGAGACAGATCGCTGCATGTTGTTGCCATGTCCACGAGGTCTAGGGATATAAACCATAGCATAAACCCCGGATGCTACCCCTAAGTATCCACATAGATCCAGGCCGTGTGTCCCTCCCATCTGTTGACACTGTGAATGGACGCGCTGTGTGAACTCTCAACTTCGTCAAATCGGGAGGAAATAACACCGCAAAAGAAGGTAAGATGACATAAAAATGACTAGGTGTCTTAGGCCGCTGGCTGGGCCACATGTGATTAAGATGGTTGGTTGGTTATGTATTCAGGACGGTTTAACCACGTTTGGTCATGTCGCGTTGATGGGGAACAATTGGCGAGAGCCACCGGTCCACTCCGAACACTCAAGGCGAGCGCTCCAAATCCACTGTGCTACCGAGGCGGCCCCCATATGATTAAGATAAAGATTAAGTAATTTGTGGCACAAAATGACCGTCACGGTCAATATGGGATGAATTTCGTGACGGTTCCAGGTCTGGAAATAATAGACTGATCCAGGCCGTCAATCATTCACTGACGTCACTGCAGCTGTTATCCAATCATGTGGTGCAAAAAGGCCTTCCACGTGCGTTAGGTAGGACAAACAAGTCGGACAAACAAAGCAGCGTGTCACTCTGTTGTCAGTTTCAGAGATGAGTACTTTTCACTTACCATCAGCTAATATGGATAGGTGCTACCTAAAAAATGCGAGCGTATATTTATTAATTCAGATGTTACGAACTGATACATCTAGATTAATATTCAAAATTAATCTCACCCCGGCTTGCCATAAAGAATATCTTTGGCGGGATGACGTATACCATGCACATGCTTGTGGCATATCATTCGGTTGCTTAGGAACTCCCATTGTGACGTCATGTTCATAACATTTTGACGTCACAACTATACTTACTATGACAGCAGCCGATAGGCGGTCACCAAGAGCGCTCTGCTTCACGAGCGCTTAACTTCTTGGTTCATTATTAGTCCCCACGCGGTCATCTGCACTAAGCCCCACCTCTCATAGTCTATATATAGCAAAGAATATGCAACAAAAAACCGGCGCTGCCAATACCGCCTCAACTTCCAAGTCCCTCGGCAAGTTAAAATGCCATTATTCCACCATATGTCTTCAATTCCAACATCACAAATAGTTTATCTTCTTAACTAAACTTACTTTACATCATAATATTCGCAGTTACTACGGCAAAATGACGCATTTGTGCAGAACACCACACAATCCCACTTTTTACAGAGGGATCGCGATAGACGGAACGCGCATTGTTGACCATCGAACGACGCAGCTGTGACTGTGACGCGAGCTGTGACTGGACGAAACAAGACACACCCACTAGATACGGAATCGCACGCGCGTGTTGGGAAATGGACTGTTCATTTCAAATCCGCAGGGGGACCAATAGGTCTGGAAAATTTAACAGACTGCCAAAAAAACAAAAGGCACGCGCTTAAAAAATCTTGTCTTACGAGTATGTTCGTTCGATTGAGATTTGTCCATTTCTCTCTTATTGAGAGAATAAAATAAATATTTCGCGCATTTTATTTCAATACTATAAATTGCCTCCCCCCCCCTCCTCCTTAAGGAGGTTTCCGGCATCAATGTGGCGCCATCTGGTGAACTATGCCGCTGCGATCTGGCGATAAGCTGGTACCGCCGCTCATGCCCATACTTGCTAAGTGAGCGAGCGAGCGAAGTTGTGCCAAGGAACCAGGCTAATCTGGCGAATGCTCTATTGTCCGCAGCGCGTCATCGTTTATTTCTTGTTTATGTAACAAAGTCGCGAAACTGATGCGCTGTAAAGGGAAATTGATGGACACACGCAAGTCCAAGCAAACTAAAGAACTTATTGGGATGTATAAATATATCTTTGAACAAACTGACAATAGAAACAAGCCGGCAAATTACATAGCGTTGACCACACAGGCACAGTAAATCGGTAGGAGAGGCGGGGGGGGGGGGGGTGGGGGGGGGGTGTAGGGATCCCCCACATCGTCGTAGGCCTATATGCTTACACGTTTGGTTGCTTAAATGTTTTCATGTAAATTTGATAACACCAAGTATTTTATTCAATCTTGTGAGTACTTGTCGTGTCTCTAGTTCAGCATGTTACCCATTCGGACCCTCAGAATTACCGGCCGGCACAATTTCCATGTTCAGAGTCATTTTACGAAAAAACGAGGTAGAAGAGCCATATATTTTTTTCTCTTATTTGAACAAACAAGGAGCAAGCTTGTTACAGAGAAATTTTTTTTAACTTTGTCTGAGCCGTTTTTTTTCTGTTGAATATTTCGTGACGAAATTCCAAAATTCTCCATAGACAGCCATTATAAAATTAGATGTGACCCCCTACCTATTCAACGTCATTTTGACAGAAAAGTAGGTAGAAGACATATCTTTGTTATGTTATTATATCGTTTTGGATACACATTACTATCAGTTGAAAAAATGATAAGAAGTTTGTCTGAAAAAAATGTAATCTATGCATCTACCTTAAGCTATTCCGATGATAAATGACGTCCTTAAATTTCATCATCAACAATGCGCGTTCCGTCTATCGCGATCCCTCTGTGAAAAGTGGGATTGTGTGGTGTTCTGCACAAATGCGTCATTTTGCCGCAGTACCTGCGCATATTATGATCTAAAGTAAGTATATTTAAGAAGATAAACTATTTGTGATGTTGGAAATGGAGACGTATGGTGGGATAATGGCATTTTCGCTTGCCGAGGGACTTGGAAGTTGAGACGGTATTGGCAGCGCCGGTTTTTTGTTGCATACTCTTTGTTTTATATAGACTGAGAGGTGGGGCTTAGTGCAGATGACCGCGTGTGGACTAATAATGAACGAAGAAGTTAAGCGCTCGGGCTCTGCTTGGCAAGAGACATTTAGCCCGTCGCTTATACTAAATAAACTTTAATTTGAAGTATAGGTCTACATCCAATGTTAACATTGAATAATTGATTCTTTGATTTTGTGCGGCAGCTGATTTAATTATTAAAGACATGACATAATAGGCTTCAACCTCACTTTGCTTGAATATATTTATGTACAGCTGATATTTACTCCGAATCCGAAAACGTCTCATGGGGGTTGTTACGCGAAATGAAGGTCCTCAGCCTATGCTTGAAATGGACTTGCATGTTACCTTAAGAGCTCGCTTGCGCTCGCTATAATTATCAATTTCAAACTCATGACTAAAGAAAAAGGCTTAATGTCGGAGTGTGGATCGGTCTATTCTGATAATGTTTTTAGGCTGCGTGTTAAATGTCTTGCTTCTATGGATATGACTCACTATTCACCCAAAATATGAGATACTGCCGACTTCTTCTTCGTTAGGGGCCGGCGCGATAGCTCAGTGGGCTCGGGCGCTCGCATTGAATGCTTTAGTGCCGTATTCATAATCCCCTCGTAAGTTACACACTAAAAGTGCATTTTCAACTTAGCCTCCCCAGCTCGTTGTGGTGGTATTCATGATAAAGTAATCTTCTTCAGTATAATTTTAGCACTTTCTCAAGTCAGAAAATCCACTTCTTGGGTGGCTAATTATTTATTTTGAACCTGATAATCGCTCGACAAATCTTCCACTTAGCGCTAAGTCTAGTGGCGTAGCTAAGTGGTGATTATGAATACGGCCCTTGAGAGCCACCTGAGAGCCTAACGGCACCTGGATCGGTGGTTCGAGTCCCGCTGTGGTCATGTCTGTGTGGTCGCATGATAAAGATCCGATGTCTTTCTTCGCAAATAGTAGGGGGTTACCCCGGGACATGGCTCCACTCTCCCTTCCTTCTCCCATTGACGCGATATGACCAAAAAATGGCTTAAGCGTCCTGCATAACCAACCAAAAAACCGTAATATTTCGCTACCGTTTTATCTGCTCTGGTATATATACGTCGTTAAACGTCGACGTAAACGCATAGGTGGATAGCGTCGGAAACTTTATCCAGAAAATTATATCCCAGTTTTAGGGGTAACGTTAAGGCACGATTGCATTATTCATAAAATGCATGAAAATAGAAAAAGCAACTTCTATAACATGTACTAGAAAGGGTTAGTTTTATGTTATATGATAAAATGGAGAACCTTTAAAGGGTATGTTTCCTAGAGAAATATACCTACACGAACGAATGCATTTCATTTGATTACTGTTTGATAAATTTACGTGTGTATATATACGACCATGTGACAATGTAACTTCGTAAATTTTTCGTTTTCCTTTTGTGGAAATAAGTTTATTTAAAAAAACTAACGGTCCCGAAAATTAAAAAAAAGTGTTCCGTCTTCTCCAGTACCATCGGAAGTGTTCACTTGCAGTGGTTGGAGACTAATAACACATTTCATCTTGAATTACGTAAACTTTACCCGGCTTCTATCTATATATATATAAATATAACTTCAACATTAGGCAGACTGTGCTTATATTTCAGCAATAGGCAGACCAATTTGCATATAGGTCATTCATGTTTTTTAATAATAATTTTATAGAACATTATAACCCTGCATGGCTATATGTATGAAACGGATGAATTATTTTGAAATGGGTTTCATAAAAATAAACATGAATTTCGGTCTCCCTAAAGCATATGGCCATACTAAAGTGGACCAAGAACAGACCAGCGATAAACAGACCCATTTGTCGACGATTAATTATCAGCGTATTTATCCCCATTCAGCTGAAAGATGTTATTACAAACAAGCCATCGGCAGGCCGTATGAACTCAGTAATTATCCTATCCGTCGTACCAGACGGATCCATACTCTGACACTAAACCCCGCCCACGCTTGAGTCATTTTTCGTTAATCCTGAATATGAAATTGACAATCATAGCCGATGGATTTCGCAAGTGTAGCACGTTGCAGTCACGCAAACTGCGAAAACTCGGGCATCAACTCAATGTCGTGATTTTCGAGTCAAGTGACGTAGCTAAGCGCAGGTTCCGATTTAATTGCTAGCTATAGACAGGCGAAGGCTTTATTTAAGTCTTGAGGTGAATTAATTGGTATATTTGAGAAAGGAGGTAAACCGTAGGTGTTTGATGTGTTGAATTCAAAATATCTGGAATAGCGTTTTATCCTGCGATGTTTGTGACGTCGTTTTGGGCCAAGGAAATTGTATGACTGCCAGTCCCATGCTTACAGCGCTGCAAGCTGTTTAACTGGTTTCTCTCAAAGGGCTTCTGGATGTGTTAATGCGTTACATGGGAGAACGGTATATATTTGTATTACTTTTCCCGAATACAATTATTCGGTATTCTATTTTAATGGCGTAATATATTGGAATTAATACATTGAGATGCCCTCTGGTCAAAGGAGCTGGACTTTAATGCCACAACCGGCAAGGCAGGCGCTGGTCCGAGAAGGCATCGCCCCCTGACCGGATTTTGTTCGTAATTCGCCTAGAAACAGTATTTCCTTACATGGCATGTTTTTCAATTGGTTGTCATCAACTGCTCTGAATTAAGCTCGAAATGGTTCTTTGGCTGGTGGCCAGCCTTTTTCTCTTGATATATGGGTATATGGCTTCAGATATAAAGAAATGAGAACAGTTTACAGCAATTGTTGATATGATTATGTATACATACTGGACAGGTACTGCGAATAAAAGTATATGTTGTTCAAATGGTCAATTTACTAATTTATGAATCACAGGCTCGTAACAAACATTTCTAATTCGCATATTGGTTATTTAATATCTCATGACGCAACTTTTGTCAACGGCCCCTTATTTCTACTCGGTTATTAAAACGGACAAATTCACTGTTCAGTACCTGCATATGACAAGGCACAACCTGAATGTGAAATGGTGATGGAGTAACATAGCTTAAGGTAGATGCATAGGTTACATTTTTTTCAGACAAACTTCTTGACATTTTTTCAACTTATAGTACTGTGTATCCAAAACGATAAAATAACATAAAAAAGATATGTCTTCTACCTACTTTTCTGTCAAAATGACGTTGAATAGGTAGAGGGTCACATCTAATTTTATACTGGCCGTCAATGGAGAATTTTGGAATTTCGACACGAAATATTCAACAGAAAAAAAACGGCTCAGACAAAGTTAATAAAAATTTGTCTGTAACAAGCTTGCTCCTTGTTTGTTCAAATAAGAGAAAAAAATATATGGGTCTTCTACCTGGTTTTTCGGTAAAATGACCCTGAACATGGAAATTGTGCCGGTAATTTTGAGGGTTGGAATGGGAAACATGCTGAACTAGAGACACAAGTGAATAAGATACTTGGTGTTATCAAATTTACATTAAACATTTAAGCAGCCAAACGTGTAAGCATATAGGCCTACGACGATACGATGATGTGGGGGATCCCTACACTCCCCCCCCCCCGCCTCCCCCACTGATTTACTGTGCCTGTGTTGTCAACGCTATGTAATTTGCCGGCTTGTTTCCAGTGCCAGTTCGTTCAAAGATATATTTATACATCCCAATAAGTTCTTTAGTTTGCTTGGACATGCGTTTGCCTATCACAGCGCATCAGTTTCGCGACTTTGTTACATAAACAAGAAATAAACGATGACTCGCTGCGGACAATAGAGCATTCGCCAGATTAGCCTGGTTCCGCGGCCCAACTACTTCGCTCGCTCGCTCACGGTGCTTACAAGTATGAGTATGAGCGGCGGTACCAGCTTATCGCCAGATCGCAGCGGCATAGTCCACCAGATGGCGCCACAGTGATGCCGGGAACCTCCTTAAACCGAACGTATCTCTAGCGTGTTTGCGTACATACGCATGGTCCCAGAAGTTAATCCAGTAGTCCAGTATAATCTGATAATCCAGTATAATCCGATAATCCAGTATAATCCGATAATCCAGTATAATCCGATAATCCAGTATAATCCGTGAATCCAGTAGGATGCCTAATAATGCAATAATAATGAAACAATTAAAAAAAAAGTAATACAATTGTGCTGCTACTAGTTTTGTACCCCATAAGAACGTATAACCTATGTTATGCATCATATTGTTCTGTATCCTATATGTGTCACTGTCATCTAATTATGAACATCACAGATTTGTAAAATGATAGCAATGCAAGTGTCTTATTTTAGACAGTTTTAAGTTGTATTTCCGTTGTTATCGTTACCAGCAGCAATGGAGGCGGTAACGATGGCGTCACAGGAAACCACGTGGCCACCTGACGTTTCCACCTACCACGGCATCCTTAGCGACACCACTCTGACGACGACGCGTGCCAATCCAACCGGCGCATCCGACAGCACGGAATCAACGTCCGCCTTCCACAACGGAAGTGTGACGACGGCCATCTGGCCTGCGCCGTTTTTCAACTCGGTGGATCTCATTCTCCACCCACACTGGCGCCAGTACCGCCCTCTGCTGGAGAATCTCCCGGACTTAGTCCACTACCTTCTGGGTATTTACATCGGATGTGTGGGGCTCTTTGGCATAATTGGCAACGCTCTTGTGATCTACCTGTTTGCCAGGTATGTCGTCCGCTAACTGTCGGTAATGTAACGCAATAAACTCTGGTCTTAGATCTATGGATGCACTCTGTAATTGGTCCGGTTTCTCATGACCGTCTCCTAGCCCGCTTTTGGTCCCTCCGAGACATCCCTGGACGCTCCAATTTCTGAGGTGGTTTCCTTTGGAGAGACCACGTGACAAAATGGCGCTGTGTGGAGAAGTCAGATATCGGTGTGGCATGTGTTAATATTAAGTAAACTCTGAAATTAATTTCAAGCAAGAATGAATAATTGATATACTTGCGTTTCTTTGTGATTATAAGCTTAGTCAGGCCAAGCAATTTAGCCTAAGCATTCTTATATCAAGATATCGTAAAGTATTTCACGTTTGCGAGCCTGATCTGATGCATATTTTCATCCTGTCCATATTTACATCGCTTAAGAAAGTTGACATGATTGACGCTACAATGGCGAGGGCCATGTTTATTCTCCGAACTCATCCGCAATCGCTTTTTTAGGCGTTCTCGAGACTGGTCCCAACTCTCCATTAGAGAAAGCCACAGGTGCCGTCTGTGTGTTGGATGTTCATGGTATGGACTGACCAGAAGTCACTGTGTAGTACATCGGCCTGGGCTTGCCCGTGAAATAATTATAAAATCCACTGGTGACGTCACTCACCAGTGGATTTTCACTAAGTTAATGTCCTCTGAAAACGACGTTAGTAGTGAGAGCTGAGGGATTAGCTACCCCCATGACCCACTCACCCCCCCCCCTTCCCCCCCCCCTCCCCCCCCCCCGTGGTCGTGCTATAGCGCGACCGAAAATTTTGAAATATCGGTTTGGAAATGCCCGCTCACGAGTTAATGAGGTCATTAATTTTTGTCAAAAGTCTTTGTTTCCGTGCTATAGCATGGGGTATAATTAGCATAAATTAGTATGTAAATAGGTATATTCAACAAGGTTATTAATCATTGTGTGTCTTATGTTCTCGTGCTATAGTACGAGTGAATGAAGAAGACATGGGTGGCGGAAGAGGCAATGAAGGTGTTAACTATGTCATTAATCATTGTTTGAAGTCTGCGATCAAGTACTATTATGATTTTATTAATAGATGAACAAGTCATTTTGCTTTGATGAAACAGTAAATCATTTAATTGCTATAGATATCGCCATGTAAACTGTATATTCTCGCGTTACAATACGATTAATCGTCAACGACACGTGTATATAATCAATGTTTGCGTTGAACAGGCCATGTGAGATCCTATAAGCTGTGTAATATGTTTGTTTGTTTGTAAAAACCTAAGGATATATATCGAGTAAACCATATTAACGCAAATACAATCATCCATTTTGCAAAGTTTTTTTATTCCTATATCACTACAATACATGAATACCATTACCCGCTACAACATCTGGGGGCGGGGCTTCGACCGAGACAAATATCGATTTTTTTTCCCAAGCCCCTCAACACAGCACCCGCTGGCCGTCACGACCTAGTGATTTTCAAAAGTTCGGGCAAGCCAGCGAGCCAGAGTCAGCGGAGCGTCATGTGGTTTTTGGCGGGGTATAGGCTATGTAAGTCTCGCGCGGTTATTACGGTCATGCGTCGTGTTTTACCCATGCACGCAGCACTTCCGGGCTGCTCACTTGTTTACTGTGCGGCAAGCGACAGTGTTTTAAACGCTAAAATGGTGCATTGCTTTGTTTGGGTGCAACCACGGGACTGCTGTTCATTAAAAAAAAATCAGTTTATTTCCCTTTCCACTGGACAAGAAGAAAGGGCAGAAATGGATACATTTATGCAGGTAGGTTGATATTCACAAGCCGATCAAAGCGAGAAAGGCAACGCCCCCCTCGGCCTCGGCTCGGGTTCATCTGTCACTGTCACGTTGACGTTGTTACTGCGTCACACTCGCTGTCCCTGTAAGTTTGGGTGTCTACCAGTGTTTGTTTTCTTAACTTTCAGAATAGCGGACAGTGTATTTGAGATAAAATGTAGACAAGTGTAAGGAATGCCTATTTTTAAGGCAGGACAAAACTTACTTGTTTCAGTAATATTTTGATTTTAAATATTTACCGCGAAGTCTATAACATTTTATTTAGCCCAGCATTTTAGATGATGCCACTCTGCTCATGCAGGATGTTTTATAACCAGCTTCATATCTATTCATAACATTGTAAAATATCTGCATATTATTTTTAACATCCTGTGCCCATTGCGCAATCACCAGATGACTGATATAGATATATAGAGTAGCTCTATTTCAATTGAATGTAAATCTAATTTTATGATTGATGTAGGAATTATTTTAAATTTCCAGATGCTGTTCTACACATTTTTCCTGGTTGATGTATTTCAAGTTCAAAACCATATAGACCTTGGAAAGGTTCGCAGCCAATCGAGTGACAATTTCAAAAGTTTTGCATACATTTATTTTAGCCTTGTATTAAATTCTTTATGATGGTATTATGTCCACTGGCATGCCCAGTCAGTTGAAATGTGAGGGGTCCATGATGATGTCTTTTGAGGAATTTGTGTCTGCACAGGTTGCTATAGATTGTACAGAAATCACTTAACAATATGCCCTCAGACATGAATAGCACCAGTCACTCGTACGAAAGTAGGCATACAGTTAAGTTTTAACATTTGTCACACCTAGTGGGGCACTGGTCTTTTGTTTGCCATTATATCCAGGATCTACTTCTAACACAGCCATTGTTGAACATTGATCAATGCTATAAGAGTTTGTGCCCAAGGATTCAATTTGGACAATAAAGGTTTAATATTCACAGCAAAATCGATGTGTTAGTGTCTTTAAATACCCCTCCTTTTCTCTCCAGAAATTCACACTTCACAAAGCAAGAGGCCGAAGCTTGTTACAAGACAACTAGAAGTAGGGAAGAGGGGGGGGGGGGGGGGTCCACATTAGCATTATTAGCTTGCCCCCAATTTGTAGTATGTAGCAAATAAATATCATATACCATGTGATCTTTCGATATGACATATTTATGGTTATCTAATTCATGTACAGTATGTATTGGCACTACATGAATACACATATAGTTAACACAGTTAACACACATGCATACAAATATGACAAAGAGTGCAGATATGACAGCACTATTGAAGAAAAACTTGAATTTCATTTGTCTCATGTATAGGTCATGATCCATAGCAACCTGTGCGAAGGTGTAGTCAGCTGTTATGGTCTGGTATATAACACAAGATAAACTAGATAATTCCCATGAAGTGTATATTGTTTATTTAGAGCTTTGGACAACATTGCACCGTGTTCAAGTTACACAGCTTCGTTTACAAGATGTCAATTTCCACAGCTTACACCAAATAGTGAAGGATTTTTGATGTTCCCATATTAAAAGGGTGTGCATCCCTACCGGTACATGTACAGAAATAAATTTTACCTAAACTTATATTTCCTGCAACGGTTACCACTATCCGCCATAGCAAATGAATACAGTTCAATAACTGTGTATATCATAACACTAGCTATAATTAAGTTTCATACATGTAATGGTGTCTCCCTGCTCTCTGGTAATTACATAAAATACATTGAAAAACATGTATATTATAAACTTTGTTTCATATATAAGGGGTACATTGAACTACTTACCCCTCAATTATCTTTATACGCTTCGCTGTTATAGATTGTATATTGCAGTGTTTTTTTTTTAATCTTCCTGTTTACATGCATGTCTATGCCTACTAGACTCCTATTCAGTGACTGTTTAGGAGTAAAATAAATCAGCTGATGAAATTATATCATATTATGAATTGTTGTTTTACTTTACTGATGACACAGGGAATGATATGACTGATAAGTAAAATGCAATCATTGTAGCCATGTTTTCCTGTTGATTCGGATGACCTAAAAATCCTGAAAAAAAAATTGAGCTGTCATTACTGCAGCTGCCCAAGGAAGCAGTAGAACAGGTGAGGTGAACACCCTGTTGTGAACCTCGTAAAATAAATAAAGTTTATATAAAAAAAAGAGGCAGTAGAAGAAATCAAAACAGTAACATATGAATCGATATCACATTTTTGGATATATCAAACCAAACCATCTACCGGTAATAAAAATATGTCTACATATGTGGGCCGCATATGTGTACACACATAATGCTATACCAGTATACATTACCATGTTCACACATTACCGTGTACACACATTTTTGAAATTTGTTTTACTTATGACCAAATTAAGTTGAAAAATAAATGTATTTATTGTTATGCTGAGCATTTAAAAAATCATGCAACACTTAAATGCTGACTTCAAATAAAATGAAAACAAAAATTTATGAAGCAATTACCTCACATATTAAATAATAAATGAATCAACAGGAACAAGAACAAACAAATATTGAAATATAAAGGGACTAGATTAGTTGCCAATACATTTTGATAGTTATATATACATTGTACATATTTTATAAAAGTGAATCTCAGATATTAATATATGTATACCTATATCCAGGTTGTCCTCATTTGGAGGAGCTTACTTTGGGTGCTTCACTGGGCCAACTGCATTATTTTTCGTCTGTCTTACTTGCACTTTTGTAACTGAAAGAATTACCAGTAGTCAAAAATAGTGTACTATAACTGTGATATATTATATGTAATCACTGACTGGCTAGAATTGATAATATGGTACATACATATAAGGCAATATCATTATTCAATACATATAGTAGATATATATGCTTGAAATCTACCAGTTATTAAATATATTACTATAGTATTTTACATTAGTTAATGGTAAATGTTAATTAAATATGCCAAAATAAAGAAATATACAAAACTGGGCCTGCACCAATACAAAAGTACTGCTGCCACAGGGTAAATTTTAACTCCTTCATAGGGCATATAGAATATGGAAATGCTTGGGAGATTTAGTAATTGAAATATCAGGAGATTTAGCTTTTGAAATGTTCTACTAATTCCAGGCTATCCTGCTTTGGATGAGGTATAGTGGGAGGGTGGGATATATTTTTCATATGGTCTTATAATAAATTGTCAAAGTGTGAATTAAGAAAAAAAATCACAGAAATGCAAAGAAAAAGACTTTTTTTTTTTTTCTATCATGATATTCAAAAGTTTCTTAGACTCTAATATATCAGGGCTCCACACTAACTCTTCAGCTAAATTTAATTTATCAAGGCTGTACACTTAACTGTTTAACAGCTACCGGTACTTGCTCTGTGAGTTAAATTAATTGTAAAATTTGTATCTTTCATATGCATAAAGCAGATATTATTTTTGCCATGGCACAAATACTTTAATACTTGACAATATTTTTTGGGGGGATAAGTAAATATTCAGTGGGACAAGTAAATATTCAGTGGGACAAGTAAATATTGAAAATTGCTGTACTACCTACTCAATGGGAACCATGCACCTTCCCATTTATTTGGAAAAAAACACTGTCCCACAAGCAAAATCACTTTCCCTGGTGTTCCCTGGTCAAGCAGACCTACATTAATTAAGCCCTGTATCTAGGTAGAAAACTAACTTGTGCGATGAAAATATTTGTTCCAGATAAAATTGCCCACATCACATAAAAACACCTCACTTACCTTCACTTTGTAGTTCTTATCTCTCGTCGACGTCTGGGCTTTTTCATTTGCCACAACCGGCAACAACAGTGACTGACTGTTACCGAATGAATGCCTCAGAATGGTAAACAAGCCGCAGACGCAGTGCGCGATCGCTGGCCACCGCACTTTCGCTCTTAAGAGTGATTTTGGCGAAGTCTGTTGTATAATTTGACAAGTATTGGATTGATAATGCCATTTGGGACAATATGTTTTCAAATAATTACACTTGTAGTCCGATAGAGGGTGTTGGAAATTTAGGCACACGACGCAGACAGCTCTGATCCCGTATCAACAACAGGCAGAGAAATGCGCTGCAGCCCGGAAGTGATAATTCTCGCCAAATCGCGCGGAGGAGCGAGATGTACTTACAGACCCTATTGGCCGACGGTCTGTGTACGCACAAGTTTGGGAGTGTCGCTGTGATATATTGTGAAATAATCGATATTTGTCTCGGTCGAAGCCCCGCCCCCACCGTCCAGCGCGCTCGCGCGCCCGCGGGCTCGACTCACTGCCCTCCCACCGGTGAATTCAAACGCGCATTTAAAAAAAAAACCGACCGAAAATAAATAATTGTCGCTGCAACTCTACACATCAAGACAAAGACCACGAAACATCTGTCGCTCGCAGACAAGTCCTTAAAGTCACCGCTCTTTCACAAAGGTAGCATTTTGATGAGTTTTAAAACATCCACGGCCCTTTTCTGTGACCTTTAACATCAATCACACAATTCACACACAGTAGTGCATGAACCAATTATTATAAAAACGTAGTGAAGCGACTCAGTCTTATTATAACGCGGGCTTGAGTTGTTGGGATTAAAAAAGTGATTGATCGCTCATTTACAGCGATTACCCGTGCGTACAAAGCCCGTTGGCCACGCCCCTCTCTGTCTACCTTTAAACAGATGACAAAGCCACGCCGATGTATGACGTCAGTCGTGATGCTATTTTTACACCTCGCCAAAGCATGTTCAGACACGTCCCAAGTGGGTGGATGACGAGGAGGCGGAGGGGGGGGCGTTGCCAATATAATGTACGAGCGGTCTCCATCTTTTCACCACAACGACATGACTTCCCACAATACAACAGCGGGCTTCGCTCCCTCCAATCGGCTACCACTCATCCCGCTGGCCAAGAAAAGAAAATGGGAGAATACGCAGTGTACTTCCGAGCAAACTCACGATATACGCTGTCAAGAGTGCATCGGAGAGGATGCTATTTAACTGTTCAGTATTTTCAAAGACGTTTTACGCTTTGATATTAGAAAGTGGGTATGTCAAGACAACGGCCGTGATTACCTACAAAAGTGGGGTGTCAATCTCATCGCAACCCGCTGGAAGATGTTGCAGACATTGACAAACACCATAGATCGAGAATTGCAAGAGACCACACAATCCACGGAATATCATCTCGGAGGTTTGGTGATGGCCGAGGTCCTGCCCCGTGGCCAGTTTCTAGATATTCGAAAATACTGGTTGCCGGATACACAAGATACGCCCGTGCCGACCCGAAAAGGAGTTACTCTCGATTTAAAGCAGTGGAATTTACTTAAGTTCCATCTCAACACGATCCATGATAAGTGTGTTCCGAACTCACCGAGTTGGTTGATTGTATGTCATCTCACCAAAATCAGGAGGGGTACTTCGACTGTGTTGAATGTTGCCCGAAAGGTTTGGATAAGATACATCTATCCTAAATGTTTATGTATCCACTAAGTTACATTTGTTGTATTTATGGATGACGGTATCACTCGCCGGCAGTCCCCGCGTTTTATGCAAACCGCGT